>WBMY01011892.1:859560-988478 GCA_013397315.1 Donacobius atricapilla | reverse complement strand
AAGAATAAGAAGTCCTTTATTGTGAAGCTGTGCATCTTTAAAAAGTGAAACTCCATGTTTAAGTCCACAACCCTTATGCAGCCATGGGAAAAGCTACATTTGGGAAGCTCACAGATGCAGTGTCGGGCAGGCTGTGTTTGTAAGAGCTGGAAGCCACAAACAGACTGTGTCTCTTGTGGAAAGTTACCAGAAGAATCAGGAGGGACTTGTCTCTCTCAAAAGACTGAATGAGAGACTATTTTATTAAGTGCTACTGACTTACGAGTTCTGATGTTTTGTCTCTTTGCATTGTTTTTCGTGGAAAAGTAGATTGTTGCTAGGGAGGAGGGGGGTTGTTTTTGAGAGGGGTTTCGTGGTTGGTTTTTGTTTGTTTACCTTTACTGTATGTTAATAAATCTAACTGTTTCTATTTTTAAATTGAACCTGTTTTGCTTTTCTTTTAATCCTATTCCACTAAAATGAAAATTAGGTGAATGTGATAACCACTACATCCTTGCAAATCAACAAGCAGCCATAACTATAGAAATTACTTGAGAAAGTTAACTTCATGACATTGATATGAGTCAATAACACTGTTTCTGAATCTGGTTCAATTTTTGATCAAATTCAGTCCTACAGTCCTCAAAAACCTGAGACAGACATGAAATAAAAGCCTTGGAAGTGGCAAGTAGCACCCGCTGACTAATCTAGTCTTATATAGGACATTGGGGTAGTTCTGGGAACAAAAAGGTTCTCTTCTGGCTAAAAAACTTCTTGCTTTCACCCTCTTTTGAACATAGTCTCTGAGACTATGATTAGATGAAACTATTGCAGGTGCTAATGGGCACAGTGTGCATGATGGAAATGGTGGCTCTCAGCATCTCCCCAGTCCTGGGAGTTATGCTTGGCTCCCAGCAATGCTCTTGGAAGAGCTCCATTTGGCCGCAACAGGGGGCACCCCTTGCCTTGGTTTCTGCCTACAGCATGTCTTCCCAGAGCTTCACTCCCTCCTCTGGTCAATGTACCACTGCCTTGGTCGAGGTACCCCCGAAAGTTGCTGGCTGCTTACTCCTAACTACTTCTTGCCTGTCTCACATTTGTGCCCTTACTTATTCTGTGCTCATCAGAATTCAAGAATTTTAAAAAATCAGTCATTTTTCCTCATCAGTGAGAAATATAGCATTCAGAAAACACAGGTGCTATAGGAAGCAGTTTGTGTATTTTTTCTTCATAAAAGTCATAGTGATCAAACTCTTTAAAGAACACTTTCAATCTAAAATCAAAAACAAACCCAACCCCAGCCCCAGATGATGGAAAGCACTGAGGTATTTTTTTGCCACACAGAGGAGGTGCTACCATTTTGCTACCCTTAGTCTAGCATGGCCCACAAGCCAGAGGATGCTGCTACCTGGCATAGAAAACACTCTACATCAAGAGGGTGCTTGTGCCTGCGATGAACACAAGTTGTGGGAGACTGCCTGCAAGCTCTGTGTTACCCTAATGCCAGGACTTAGGAAACAGATGGTATTTGTCAGCAGTTAGCTTGGAAGACAAGAGTTACAGTGGGTAAAGTTATTCACTAACTGCTTAATGGTAAGGGGGTGTTGGGAATCAGATCTCCATGATTTAGCAAAGGAGTTCAGTTTAAAAGTGTCAAAAGCTTCAAGGTAAAGCAAAGTTCTCCTATTCTATTCTGTTGTAATGTTGTTTTAGATTGCACTCAAAATAAAATTGGTCACTACCTTATTGGGAAATACGCTATGTTTTAATTAAACCAGGCCTGCTGTTGGAGTGAGTACAACAGTTATTCCCCTCCAAGTCAGATAACAGCCCAGAGCATTTTTTGATTTATTCGATGTGATGTGGTAAATTAAAAAGGAGACAATCTCATTAGTTTGGTAGATAGGACGCAAGCTGATACATTCTGCGCTGGCCAACTGAAAAGTGAGAAAGGGCGTTGCCTCCCCACCATGGCTCAGCGCAGAGAAGGACTTTGCTTGCAATCTCTGGGTCTATTTGATGCCTAAAACACTGTGGGCTTGTTTCATTGCACAGTTCATTCCTCTTCAGTTAGCTTAGTCTCAGCAAAAAGGGACACTGAGTTAATAGGGAAGCAATGTCTTCCCTGTAAGAAAAGAAATGAAGGGCTTGATTTTAAATAAGGATAGTTAAATCAGGCAAATTATCCCACTGTAAAAATACACCTTTTTTGGCAATGAAGACATGTCCTTGAGGCAGCAGCGGGTAGCTATAATAGCTATGCTAATTGAAGCTGCTGCCTGTGCCCTCTGACAGCCCAGGCCAATCCCTTCAGCTGAACAGCATCAACATACTTAAGTCAGAAGTTTTTGTGTATGGTTGGGATTTGAGCCAAGGGCACAAACTGAGTTATATTTCAAGTTAACTCTGCAGTACAGAGAAGCCTGGAGCCAGGAAGTGTTTTGCTGACCAAAGCCAGAACAGGGAGTCCTGAAGACATGTGAAGTACTTCCTTACTTGTAGGACTGCATGATGGTGTTAAATTACTAGAAATTATGCAGGGTGGATATGCAGCGAGACTGTGATAGTAGTTCAGTAGAGTTATTTGTAAACCAGACATTTAAGAAAAAAGGGTTTTGCATTAAATCCTGAATCTTCTGTACTTTCTCTTTTTCTAATTAAATCTTAGACCTAAACCCAAACATTAAAATATCATTATAGATTACATATATCTTACTTGTATCTAAGCTTTCAAAAAATTATTTGCTTTACCTACATACTGTTGCCATTTTCACCATATAGCTCAATAGACACCTTTCCAAGCCATACAGTACTAGACAAATTCAAACTTGAATGACAGTTTCCATCACAGTTTTCAAATTATTCCGTAGCTGCTGCACATGCAGTGTCTTCTTTCAATAAAGAAGAAATAATGTGCGATTGAAACTTAGCACTTAACTATTAACAATGCAAAAGAAAAGACTATTCAGATAGAGTGAGGATCATCTTCTGATGTTTATATAAGACAGAGAGGTCTTAGGCAAATCTCAAGAGTTCTTAGGGAATGTGATGGTATAAATGATAATGATCGAGTTCCATCTCTCTAATCTGCACTAAATCCACACAAATATGAAAACAAGCTTTTGTCGCTACCACTAGAAGAAATGTCTGAGTTGACACTAGAAGCAGGTCTAATGAATAACAAGGTGGGATTTTTTTGGGGGTTTTTTTTCGGTTTTGTTTTTTTCTGCTCTGCTTCTTTCCAAGGCAGAGTCACTCTTTACCTTTTTAGGTAAAATGCACCCAGCAGGGGATGTACTACAGTTCATCATGTGAAACCTACTTACGCTGACAGAAACTAGAAATAAAATGGTTTTCCCAGTGCAAGAGTATCTTCCCACGTAAATTACCATATCCAGTCTGTTCCTACTTAATATCAGTTTCTTTGTGATAATATGGAGTTGCCAAGCAACAGAAAAGACAGAGTCACAGCTCTGGGCAGTCAGTCAAAAGCTCATTGTCAGTCCCACTTCTCAGGACATTCTTTTTCTAGACTTCACTGCACTTTTTTCCATATTTCTTCCTAGTCAAAAAAGCAAAGCATTGCTTTCCTTTTTCTGGTTTGGTCATGGTTTGGGTTTGTTTTTTTTTTTTTTAGCAGTGCTTGGGAATGCTAGAGTTTATTTTTGTTAGAAACTTTCTATTGCAATATCCTGTTAGAAATTTTCAGTCCCTTTTAACCAACAACAACGCTGTGTAGTGTGCTAACATCATCAAAATGCAGCCTGGGAGAAGAAAATTTAATTGGCTGTATTCATTTCTTTGAAAGTTTCATTAAAATCTCTCTAACTGTTCTGTTTAAGGACTCATTCTTTTCCATTCTCAATACCCTGATTTACCCATTACTTCTGGTTTGTTCCCTACAAAATTGCAAACTACGGTGGCCATAAAGGCATATAAGGCTATCCCAGGAGTGGGATAGAGATAGGTTAAGTCCATCTTCCTTTTTCTTTAATGATGTTTTAGATGTTTTCATATATAGCCACAAAAAGAAGTGCAAAAAAGCTCTAAAAATACTGAAAAAAAAATATACAATAGTTTAGAAAGTAGAATTTGCTTTCTCTTTCTTACATATTTTCAAAGGGATTCCTTTACTCTGTTCAAATCTAATATTTCAGGAGATTTTATGGAAAGTCAGAATTAGTTTGATTGTGGTTTATTGGCTTTGAGTTTCTTCTGAAGGAACTTAACATTTGAAACTATTACTTCTAGTGAGCTTGATCTAGGAGAAGTAAAACATCTTAGTCCAGATTTAGTGAGCATTTGGGTATAAATACATAAGCTATTTTGGAGAGCAGATAAATGCCTTGGCATCTAACTTGCTCTTGCTCTATTGGTTTCCAGTGCCATTTTACTATGGACTTGATCTCCAGATAATCAGTAAAATTGCATTAATTTTGCAAAACTCATTTTAATTTACGCTAAGAAGCATCTGTTATTGAAAGACTTCCTTTGTTTTGCCGGTGCACTGATTTCTTGTGCACTTTTCCAGAATTATATATACAGTCTACATAACTTTATTTGATCCCTGGTTTTGTATCATGTACTAATTTGTATCAGCAAATGTTCTTCCCCCACAGCTATTAAAACAATGGAGCAGTATTGCTTGGAGTCAACAGATGGCACTGAAACACACTGTCTCAGTTTGGGAAGAAATCCACACGGAAGTTGGGGAAAAAATATTATGGGAAAGATAGTGGGTGGTTCTCTTACAGGAGAGAGAAAAGAGAGGAAAGGAATAGTAATAACACTTTTTTTTCCCCCCATGGATGTTATGTATTTTTATACAACTATTGAAAAAAAAAATAAAAGAACCAAAATACACGTTTAGGAATTGAGAACCTGATAGCCAAATTGCTTACACAAATGCACATTAATTTTCTTTTCTTTCACATCTTCTACATGGCTGCAGATTATTTTCACTCAAAATATGGCAAAGGAGCTTGCAGTACACTTGTAAGATATATTTTTAGCTTTGAAGCACAGTTGAGTATAAATGGAGGAGAGCAACATGACTGAGTAGATTCACTGATGAAAATTCAAGAGGAGTGAGATTATTCCAGCTACTGACTTATCCTCAAACAACTTCCAGATGTTTGTTAATGCATCCATGATAACTCTTTCCTATTTCTTTAAAACTGACTTCTGAAAATGATACATCTCAGGAGGAATAAACTCTCAAAAACTCCAGAAAGATGACAGATATATGACAAATGTATATGTACATGTATGTATATATACAAGCAACAGGAAAAACATATAATTATATAATATTTTCCTTATACGTAGAGGTTTTTTCTAGCAGATCTTACTGCAATATAGAGATGTCATGTGTTCTGAAGGTTTGTCAACAAAAAAATCCAAGTACTTTTTTAAAATCTAATAATAATGAAAATACATTACAGTAAATATTTTACTTTATCTACTTAAAATAGAACCTTGTTCTAACTCAACGTTTCTTTATTTTGAAAACACAAGAGAGAGACAACTGAAAAAGTTTTGATTTTCTGTTTTATGTATTTTAAGAGAATTATAGTAAAGGGTTTGAGAAAAAGACCATTTAAAGCAAATTTTGTTCTGTTTCATTTACTTAATTTTGCCTGCCTGTGTACCAGATTTAGCTTTTGCACAGGTCATATTACTGCAATCCCTTTCTAATTAAAAATGAGACCTTCTGAAGACAGAAGATTTGGGAACATTTGAATATTTATTTCCAAGTGACACATTCTGTAATATGAATTATTCTGAATTACAAATCGGCTGCACATTTGGTGGTATTAGTTTTAATATCTAAGTACGTATTAACATGTGTTTACATGAGAGCTGTTACTGTTGTTTTATTACAAAGTGCATGATAAATATTAATATTAATATTATCTTTTTGGTTGTAATTATAAAGTGCAATAGGAAAATAAAGGACAAGAGCTCCAGCAAATAATTGCAGAAACTAGAAAGCTAAAACTTGCACAAAGCTTTTATGTTTTTCAATAATAAAGAAATGTTAAGTGTGGTCATTTACACTGCTGAAGTTTAGTTTTATATATTCAGAAAAAAAACCCCAAACCCTCATGTCCTGACCTAAATTAGAATAAATTTAATTCACAGTTATCATAGCTCACCAACAACCAGAGTCAGAGGCCATAAACTAAGCAGCACCTGCAGGTGACTGGCCAGAGCATCCTACCCGTTCAAAGACAGAGAAATGCTGGGTGTTACTGCTGCACACAGAGCTCAGAGACAGCAGCACATCATGCTGGGTTTTGCTCATCTTTTACTGCGCTGTATCATCAACAATCCACGGAGTTCTACCCACCAGAGGCCCTCAAACTCAGGCAGCCATTCTTACAGTGAACTGCCTTTTCAGGCAACCATCAGAGTAAAATGTTCTAGAGTCAGTATAGCCAAAGGGCTTTTGAATGATGAACATTAACCCAAAATTAGAAATACAAGGCAAAAGGTCACTAAATTGCAAAGTTCTCAGAAAGGGAATCCAACTTCTGAATCACACTATGCAAACATCACCTCCGAATTGCCATTCTCATCATAAGAAACTTTTCCCCAAGCCTTTCTTGGAAGCCCTCCATGCTAATCTGCACAAATTGAAAGAAATCTTTTCTTTGTTGGAGAATAAAAGTGATTCATTCACTGCATAATTTAATGGTTTGGAGAATCAGGTGGTGGAGGCGGAAAGGCATGTAGAGGTAATTGAGTCTGAAATCATTGATCTGAAGAAAATGGAATGAGAGCAAAAATCCATTGCCAACTGTAATCAGATCTTTTGCTCACAGAAGGAATAGAACAAATAGAAAAACAGGTACAGCTGGAGGCAGGATGGAAAGGGACGTCCCCTGGAGGAAGCTTGCTATTGACCCTTACAGGCCTTCCAGAGACCCAGAAAAAAAAAGGCATCCAGAAAGGTTTCCTCTGAAATCATGGCACTGATGAAAAGCAAACTGTTGGTATTCTTCACAGCTAGAGCAGGGCAAGCTATTCACAGTAAACAGTTTTTTCACTGAAATGTAGTCTCTTTCTTTTCTGGACACCAATTTTCACACAGCACATCATTATTTCTAAACAGTTACTGCTCCTATAAATTATTTGACAAGAATTGTAGGTGGAAATATTTTGGTACATCAGTTACTCATGAAACTACATGCTGGAATGTGGTTTGAGGGTTAGATATGTTAATTAAAATTTAAAGGCACACTGATTGAAACCCCACGTCCAGTTTTATCCCCTGACAAAATGAAAACTACTTTTAGAATCTGGTGTCCAATTTTATAGATTTGTAATTTCAAATTCAACATTATTTACTTTCCCATTAAAATCTCCAGGATCTATTAAAAGAAACTATTTATCTTAACTATGAATAGTCAGCTTGACAATGTTGATTAACTGCGAACCTGCAGATTTAATCCTCTATAGGGTGACTGACAGCAAGAAGAATATATTTATTTTACATATAGTCTATGAGAGGGACCATGCCAAATATTTAATTCTACAGATTTGCCAATTTCATGGATCTACAGTCTGCCTACCTGGCACAAATGATGTTGAAAAAGGGCTGCACAAAAAATTACAGATATTCAATAAGGAAGAATACGATAAATCCTACTTCTGATTTCTCAGATGTGTCAAATGAGTAATCAAAAAATTGTTGCTGGGTGATTGCTCCGCCTTATGCCAAGTCATCACCTAAAAAAATTTACCACTCAAGATAAATATATTAGCAAATAATGGCTAAAGGATTATCAGTACATCAAACAGCCTCTGTATTAAGCACTCTAATAAAAGTATAATTTACTAAGAGCTTTGAACTTGCTTCAGGTTACAAAAGAAGGGGAATGCTAGAAAAGAGTTCCCTGATTGTATTCCCCAGAGCAGCCCAAGTATCTAGCTCTGGGGACTGACCAGCCATAGGAGAACCTTTTGGGAAACTATAGTGGTGGTTCCTGAGATGATGCATGTTTTGTTAAATGAACATAACGAATGGGCTCTTATGTAATGTCTGCTGAGCCAAAAGAGTTACATCTGGATTTCTAATTGGCATAATGGTTTGATTATTTGATTAAATGTCTCAAAATGCTTGTTGCTTTCATAATCCTCCAACTTTGGCTTGGAAAGTGCTTTCATGATTGCATCAAAAAGGTCTAAAAAGGTGACTTTAAAATGCTCAAACCCTGAGTGGCAGGTGAAAAGAAGTAAAAATATATTTACTGCATAGTTTGAATTTAAGACTAATCTATTAAATAGGAATACTTGAGGATGAGGCCTTAGTTATGCTGACTTTCATCTTTCAGGATATAGGAACAAAACAGTCCATCCCTTTCTGTGCTTTAGGGCCTTCTTGACAACCTAAGGTTAGTGAAAACCTTAAGTTAGTGAAAATACTTCAGTGGGGGTTTTGGGGTGTTTTTTTAAAAGGCAAATGAGCATTGCAGCAGAGCTCCCTCTCATTTGAGAATATTCTGATGGGTAGTTTATCCCTTTGAACTCCTGCTTGAAATCTGCCCCAAAGCAGAGAAAATATTTTTTTCTGAGAAATGCTACTAATAAATTTTTGGGGAATATTTTTTTCTGAGAAAACATTTTCTTCTGTTTCATAGAAGAGAACAGGTCTGAGGGGCTCCAAGTGCACTGACCCTACAAGCCTGAACAAAAATGCTAAGCTGCAGGACTGAAAACCACCACAGAAATAAAAAAGACCAACACATATCATAGAAAGACATCAACTTTACCATAAAAGAAGAAGTCTATGAAACAGATAAGTGGAAGAAACAAACTGCAACTAGTAAAAAGTTTGCCAGGAAAATAAACCAATTTTTAGAAGGAAAGAATGTAGTATCATCAAAGATAGTAAAATAAGACAATAAACAAGAAAATGGAAGAAAAAAGTCATTTAAATATTTTCAGGTAAGAAACTGTTTGACTTTAAATTTATAGTTCATATTTAGATTAGCAAAATGAAGAGTTTACATGGTCTACACTGATAAACTAGTGGTCTTAGTTGGTCTGCTAAGATTTTTTTTAACCTTCAAAATAACAGATATTAAAATGTTAAATATTGTTGTCTTGTCTGTGAATGTCATTTATCTATACAGGGACTTTACATCTCAGTGTGTAATTAACTCCTAATTCCTTGATAAAAGCGAAGTTATCATTTCATGAGACTTTACTGCCCTAATATTCTTAATTGCTGATCTAAGTATTTTCTGTTATTTTCTGCCCAATGGACAAATCTCCTGAACTAGTCATAAAGGGCTTTTTCATACACTTACAGTCACCTTAAACAAAAAGGCCTGACAGGAGACACTGATGTTGAAAACAAGTAAGTTTCATAATTGGTTGAAAGCTTATACTTGATTTTTTTCCCACAAGAGCACAAGGGTTCCTTATTAAAAACATAATAAAGGTAAGGATGAGTTCTTTGTTTGGTACAGTGGAATATGATGACAAATTAAAGAGTTGTTCAAACAGATCAGGTTTAGGAAGGCCAATAGCCAAATCAGACAAGTGAGGGCTGGCAACATGGGTGGGAACAGCATATTATCATGCCTCTAGGGATGATGGATTCAGATTATAATTCTTGCACTCAGTTCTATATCTGGGAAGAGCTCATAAGCCAACAAACTTATTGTAGCTATAACTTCCCTTACTGCCCTGCTACAACACCTTAAGGGTACTTCTGTTAGTAGAAACAAAGCAGTCCACTGCTTACAGGAGAAAGATCAAAGCATAAAAGATAAAAGGGAAAGAATAAACCTATTACAGTTTTGTATATACAATACTATAACCACTTCAGCTGCTTCAATTTCAGAAGTCTGGTGAGCATTTCATGTTATCCATAAAAACCAGCCTTGCAACAGCACTGCAAACTAGCATTAAATCAATGGAATGTGTATTAGCATCTGTGAAATAAATCTATGATCTGTGATACCTTACAGGCAGGAAACGTGAAGCACACAACAGACACCCCCATGGCAGGGGGTTTGAACTAGAAGACCTTTAAGTATCCCTTCCAGTCCAAATCATTCTATGATTCTGTCACTGTGTTAAAAAAAAAAATCGGCTTGTAAAACAGGTAACGTGGTTTAGGTGCTATTGCCTTGGATAGCTGGGCCTGCCAGGTGTTAGGCAAGGAATTTAAATTTTACATTTGGATATAAACTTTTCCACCTATCATCTGGCTCTCTGGATAACAGGCTAAAAGAGACAGGGCTCTCTTCCATACCCTCTCAACAAATAGTAGCTCAAGGTAGACTGGTATTACTTGGATACTATAAAATACTACAATATAGGGGAAGAGGATTATACAGAGATAGAGACACGGAAACCTCTGCTCTAGGAGCAAAAAAGAATACTTCAAACAAGAGCAGCCTCATCATGCTATCATGTCTGCATGTATTTTCCCAACTTGTCTGTACTCCTGTTATACTTCAGAAAATAAGTAATACTCAGTTTGAAATGGTATGACTATGAGACCAAGGCTTTAACTCTGTTTTTCAACTTTTTAGATTCTTCAGCAGCTTAACCACATCAGGATGTGGTACAAGTGTAGCGTAAGTGTGTACATGCAAATAAAAGCATATGTGATTATCACTCAGGCTGCACTACGAAGATATCCATTGCACATGTTTCATTTCTTTTTCTCACATAAAATTCCATTCCTGCATAATAGCAGCTAATTTTGTGCCTAACTTCATGGCAATGTAGTTACAGGGGTTTTTTCTGTTCATTGATTTGCATTTAGTCATTGTTGAATTTCCTCTTTTATTATGCAGTGTTTTCTGCCATAAGATCTCCTGAAGCTTTTGTTTCAGCTGTTCAGACTGAATTTCTGTCATCAGAATACTCTACCTCAATCCTCAGATCACCTTTTCAAAATTGTTTCTGATGCTGAGAGCAGGTCTCAGCATGAATCCCTGTGGGATTTCACCAGGATTTCTCCCTTCTAAAAAAAAAAAAAAAAAAAAAAAAAAGAGCTACTTATTCCTGTGTTTTAACCTTCGACTTGTAATTAGTTCAGCAGAGGGCTACAAAGATGATGAAGGGACTGGAGCATCTCTCTGGAGCATCTCTCTTACAAGGAAAGGCTGAGGAAGCTGGGCCTGTTCAGCCTCCAGAAGAGATGGCTGAGAGGGAATGTCATCAGATTTCATAAATATCTAAGGGAGGGTGTCAAGAGGATGGAACCAGGCTCTTTTCAGCCAAGCAACAGGACAAGAGGCAATGGGCAGAAAGAGATACACAGGAAGTTTTGCTTAATATAAGGAAGAGCAACTTTACTGTGCAGGTGACTAAGCCCTGGAACAGATTGCCCAGAGAGGGTGTGGAGATAATGCAGAACTGTCTGGACACAATCCTGTACCATGTGGTCTAGGATGACCTGGCCTGAGCAGGGAGTTTGGACCAGATGACCCACTGTGGTCCATTCCAACCTGAGCCATTCTGTGATTTTGTGAATTTGTGTCTCAAAGAATATCATTCTCATCCTATATGAGAGTAGTTTCTGAAAAATATTTTTTGAAATCTTTCTCCAAAAAGGTTTTTGAACTAAAATACACACATATTAATTTGATTATCCTTATCCACATATTTATTGCCTTCACCGAATAACTCAGAAGACTCATCATGCATGAATTTCTTTTATTAAAACAAAAAAAGGGGTGGTTCAACTGTTCCTCCGTTGCAATTTCTCTTTATTAAAATTTCTATTAAGTTCCTTCATATATAAATCATACATATTGCTCTGTTCCTGTCAAATTCAGCCATTAAGGCATTTTAAAATATTTGGTTATCCTGTAATCTTCCGTTCCTCTGATTCCAGGGTTGCACATCACATAGTTCATTGGTTCTGTGTTTTACTTCCCTCAAAACTCTGGGGCATCTGCCATACAATCCCATCCTTTGTTTCTTTTTCTTTTTTTTTTTCCCTTAAAAATTCTCTAAATAATTCCCAGTCAAAAATCAGCCCACAGTTACATCTTTTGTTCCAGAATAATTACGCAGTGCCTAATATGTACTATAGAGTCCTTCAATATAGGTCGTGAAAGCTTTCCATATACTAAAGGAAGGAAAATTGTGAATAAATTAGGCTATACTTTTTCACATTAGCTGAATTTGGGAAAAAAATTAAGCTTGAAAAGCTGCAAAATGTCAGAGAAGTCTGAAAAGCAGACCTGTGTAGGCAGCATTTTCATCATTTGTGTCATGTTCACCTGAAGACTGGCCCATTGGCAGTGTGCCATATGCCTCAATTATCCAGCTGCCAACTTTATTCTTGGATGCCAAATGCTCTCCATGGTTTGTTCCAGAGAGGTTCTTTCTTACACAGTAGAGTGACAGGCGATATTTGATTGTAAAAGCTAAACATTCCAGTATCATACTAAAGTTTGAAAAAGGAGCATAGATGGTCTTGCAAACCTCTCTGAAGGAATGGTGCAAGAATGAGGAGATGACAACCTACCTTTCCACATCATCATACAGGCAAGATGATTCTACAGGTAAAGTGACCCCTATTTTTTGCATCTTAAAGGAGGAAGGCTTGTACAAAGGTTAGTACATCTCTAAGAGTTAGAGCTTTTTATCGTAATTGATAAATGGTAGGAATTTCCTATGAGGTATTATCTTTTTCAAATCTCTCTTTTTTCTTTTTAAACATACAAAAAAATCTGAAACCAATGTATTTTATTTCACAGCTGTGAATACTCTACTAAAGCATACTTGAAATAAACTATTTGCAGTAGTCTTTATTGAGAAACTATGCTTTGTTCTCAAGGTTAAAGAGTCAGGAAAATGAGTATTCTTCTAAACGTATTACTGTAACTGAGAACACAGACACTTAATCTTAAAATAGCAACAATTATAATAAACAATAGTGGATTTAGTAATAGACTATATTTTTAAATGTCAGTAATGGTATTTTTAAACAAAAAGCAAACAATGTGCTCTAAATGTGTGCTAGGAAGAACATGAGTATGTAGCTGCTAGACAATCTCAATGAATGATTTCACTGTTGAATTATGAAATCATTGTGTTTGATATTATTATACACATACAATCCAGATCTGATGCAGATCACGTTCAAGAAGAATTCCAAGCAGCTGAGCTCATCACTAACCCCAGGCCAAGCAGAGTTTATAGATAATTATTAAATAAATCTATGGATTATACATAGTTTTAACAGTTTCTATACTGTTATTCTTTGCTCATTGTGACAAAAGCATGGTTAAGGTAGAACAGAAAACATTGATTTTTCTTTTTCTCTAAACCACAGAGATATGCAAGCACACACCCACGTATCATTTTCAAACAGACGAGCACAAAAAAGTCATGTACAGGTTCCTCTTTCACGTCTGTTCTACAACAGTTTTTTTTAATGCTTGTTTCTATAGATCAACTCATGATGTTCAAAATACTTGTTTTCTCATGGACACAAGAAAACATATGTCCAATCCCCTTACCTTTAGCAGGTAAGTTTGGCAGTCACTGACATAATCATACTCCAGTCCATCAAAGGTATAATAATGTCGGTCTCCATAAATGGTGCAGACAGCAGGGCAGGGGTAACTGGTGCAGTTGAAGACGCCTCTCCGACAAACACTGCAAGAAAAATCAATCGAATCAGTATCTCCTCATAATGGCAGTCATTTGCTGTATATTTTCAAGAAAATGCTTTCTTGTGCTTTTTATTTCAAATCATACAGAAATTCATGATTGGAATAAAATTCTCAGACCTTGAAACAGACAGCTATACTGTGAATTGCTTCTGAAGATACTGGTGATGCCGTGGCAAGGAAGTGTTGAACATTTTTCCATCAGCCCATATGTAAAATAAAAAATGCATTAAAAATGAATGCAAAATCTCAGACTTTGCAGGGCTTATGCAAATATTTCCACCACTGCCTCCAGTGTAGGTAAGACAATGCCACAACATGCTCATTCATAAGACATCAGTAGTCTATCTTTTCTAAATTTTGATAAAGTTCTGCAAAATTTTCAAAGGAAAATACCTCCAGTTATTACCTGTAAGATTTCAGGGTATCAGACAAATGTGGAATGAATTTAAGAAATTAATGCTGATATTTTGCAAGATTACCTTTCCTGTCAGCTACATTCAGTGACTTACACAAATTTGTATGAAAGTAGTGCTGGCATCCTCTGGTTTTGCTTGTGTAAGTGTAAATCCTCAGTTGATTTGCCAGTGCAGTTTTTAACTGATTAAAAGCTGCCATGACAATTTTTTTTTTTCATTATTAAGTATACACTTAACTGAATATAGATTTTTTTAGCTAGAAAATCAACATATCTCTCTTTTTCTCCTTGGTTGTCTTTCAATATGTTCTATTCTGCAAAATGCCTCATCTTCATTTCAGAGACTAACAAATATGTGTGGAATTAAGCATTTGTTCTTGAAAGCATTTTAACTTGGATATCTATCAGTAAGCCTAATAAAAGATATATCCTGTAACTATCTATAAACAAGCATATATATATTTGATTTTCAAAGTACTCAACACATTTTCTGTATCATTTTCCCTTTGGATCTAGATCCAGATGATTTGAAAGTATGTAAAATGAACTCACCAGGTGTAACATGGAGTAGCTATCACTTCTCCTGAGAGAAATTCTCTGTCTTTCCAGGTACATGGACAACTGTCAGGAATATAACATTTCCCTCTGTGCTCAGCCATCCTTCAAAATAAAAGAATTATTAAGATGAAAGAGTAAATCCAAAAGAAGATCAGTGTAACTGAGTGCGTAGTGTACTGTTGAAATCCCATCAAGAGTAATCACTCTTCCATCCAGCCAAGGAAAATTGTTTCATCAGCAAAAGCTGTCCAAATCAAATGATCTCCACAGTGCACACCTGGAAACCTCACCAAGCTCACAGCTGCAGCCATCCTTCTATCTAGAAAAGGGGTATGTTGGTGTGGGCTGCAGTTCCCATGCAGGAGTGTAGGTAGGGCAGGTGTTCCTCTCTGAAAAGTCCAGGGTTTCTGGGGTGCCATGTGAGCTGCTGAGGCTGCGGCCAGACTGCCCTCTCTGCTGCTCTCTTGTCCTGCTGTGCCAGGAAAGCAGCTGGACTGGAGTGCCCGCTCCTCTGTGCGGACAGCACCTGTCCTGCTCCGAGTGCAGGAAAGTGAGCTGCCCCACGGCATCTGCTGCACAGTTTATGAAGAGTAGTGGAGGGTACTTTCCTATAGGAGGGTAGCTGAAACAACTAACGAGGTTAAGACAAAACAGGCATTTAATGCAAAAAGTGTCAAATCTAATTAGATCAATAAGCGACCCAGATATATGGTCAACCACATGTTTACAATCTCATTTGCACCTATTCAGGAATTTTAACGTTCTTAACAAAAATGTTACTGACACTCCTAGTGCTGTTCTTTAGGAGAGCAATTCCTGGAGCTGTTGTGCAACACTTAAAGTACACTCTAGAGATTGTTTCACTGGAAGTTGAAAGGAATACACCGTTTCATTTTCTTCACCCTATGACTACTTCATTAAACAGAAATCAGCTCTTAAGTAAAAGAGTCAAGTGTTCAGAAAATTTCTTAAGGACAGAACACCAAAACAGATGGCTTGGGAAGGTGCTTAGTCTCTGTCGATAGAAGCTGAATGCCTCCCAAGAATATCGGTATTGCTGGTGCTGCCTAAAGGAAGGAGATTAACTTAGACCCATGAAGTCCCTTTCCACACTACTCTGTGCTTCTGCAACTCAGTTTAGCCTCAAATCTCTAGCTCAGTGTAAGAAGGGTGACTTTCAGTGTACCTTTGGGTGTCATTCTCACCTCATTTCCTCATGAAAATTTGGGCTGTTATATTATTCAACTTCTAAAGTATATCAGAGACTTCCAGCATTTCTAATTCTTTGTCACTTCTTCAACTACTGACTAAAAGAACAATAAGCTGTTGTGCAAGAGCTTTAACAATAGAAAATGTAAACCATTTTTACTTTAGGAGGATCATTTTTTTTTTTTTTGCATACTAGAGTCCATCTTTTCATGGTTTTCCAAAGGAAAGGGTTTCAATATCACGCACAAACTGCTCTAATTTACAAGCACCATAAATACCCAGGATGCTAGAATAAGGTGCCAGTCTCCAGGGGAATTCAGGATTCCACTCCAAAAGCTTAGGTCATTCAGTCAGACAATGGGTAGTGGTAGAAATAAGGTGGGAAAGGAGAACTAGAAAGAACAGCAATGCAGGAGAATTTAAAAAACTACATTACAGTAAAATATCTCACAAAAAGTTTTTAGTTACTTAGATTTAATCACAGGAGATATATGTTTAATATTTTCATGCATAAGAAAGAGGCCTTTTGAAGCTAATTTTTAAAATAATACAGTTGGTCCCTTCCTAGTTAAAAGCCATACACGCTCTTTGGAACCACGAGGCTGAAAGGCATAATTAAGTACAATTTAACAACGAGCACATTACTAAGTGCACTAAGTGTTATACACTTTGCAACCCAATAGCAAAAAGAGTGATTATTCTCTTACATAATAAAAATAATTCATGTGTTTTACTCTATTATTTGACAGGAAGTTGGGAATTTGGTTTTCTGCAAGCAAAGTTTGTTACAGACGAGTTGTCTGTTTTCCTAACTTGTCTGCACTCCTGTTATCATTATACTTCAGAAAATAATCAAGTAATACTCAATTTGAAATGGTATGACTGTGAAACCAAGGCTTCAGATCTGTTTTTAACTTTTTAGGTTCTTAAAATTTTCAAATGAACTTTCAAGTCAATACTGCTAGTTTAATTTCATGCAAATAGCATGATGATGTTTCAGTGTATTACTAGTTTATTACTTTTACAGATTTGTGAACTTTTTGTGCTAAAAATAATTGTTTATTCCCATAGCACTAATGGTTCTGAAAGCTAAGTTCTCATTGAAACAGAGGTTTTAGAGGACTACAGAATACCAGGCAAGAACTAGTGAAGTCTTAAACAGCTACGCCTGAAATCTGTACCTTCACCAATGCTTAGTCATCTATGAACATCACAAGGTGCTGGAAGGGGAATGGTGACAGTCTCATCTATACTCTGATCTATGCACAACTGATACACTGTCAGGAGAGCACTGGCTACACAGACAGTGAAATAAAATGGAAAGTTGAAGAAAAAAAAGGGAGCACTCCACCTGAGATGAGCAGAAATTACAGAAATCTGCACAGCATATTAGGCTCCTCAATCTGAAAATGAACTCAGGAGGTGTCAGGGGAGGGAATGGAAACAAATGGAGGGAGTAGTGATTGATCCTGATATAAACAATAGAAATTTTTAGATTTTATACTGGATTTGACCCCTGCCAAGCTCAGCAGACTCTTTCTGGCCACCAAATCCAAATAAAGGAGCTGAGAAAACAAAAGAAGGACAGAAAAAACAAAGGGAAATAGGGCAGAAATCAGTCCATATACCTGCCCTCCCTGCCCCAGGCTGTAAATCTGAGTAGAAACTTAGATGAGACAAAGACTTGGGCAGCAAAAACAGGACGACAAATGGTTTACATCAAATTTTTTTGTCATTTTTACTTTTACATTCAAATAAACTATAATGTGCAAGCAGTGGAAGTCATCTCCTGTCCAGACAGTCCCAAATACCAGCCAACTGGAATGGTAGTAAACTGGATATCTGATGGCCTTTTAGTTGTTACTGTGCATCTGCAACAATTCATAGAACAATAGTTTCAAAATTAGAAGTGTGATACCACTGGAATTTTAAAAGTGAAAACAAATTTGCAGAGCTGAATTGTGGAAAATATGCATTTGGCTTGTGCTCCAGTTTGTTCCATCAAAGCTTACCCAGGGGGGCAAATGCAGCCACTTGCACAGGGTGGTGAGGGGACACAGGAGAAGTTCATGGCAAGGTTTGCACAAGAGATCCCACAATTCACACCCGCTGCTGGTAACCCAGGAACAGGAGATCTGCAGTCATAGTAGATTTTTCCTTCAGGGCATATGTGAACTTCAAATGCAAAATGAAGGTTAAATAAGATCAACTGTTCTTTTACACTGAAGGCTTTCTATTTGTTTTCGTTCACAATCTATTTATTTGGATACAAAGGGAGGTTATGTTACAGTTCATATAAGAGTGCAATAGGAATAGCAGTTTATAAACATCTATATTACAGACATATAAAATTAATATACATTCTAATGTTAAAAACCAATAATATTAAGCATCTGGATGTATGCATCCTGGATCTCACACACAGTCCATTCTTAATGACGAAGCCATTATAGCTTAGGCAGAAAAACCCCTTAGAAGTGGCATAATTTTCATGGTACTTCTAAATACATTAGAAATGCATTAAAAATTACTTTCTAGAAATCATGATCTTAAATCTTCCTAGTGAGCCAAATTATAGCTATTTCCAAGAGAACACATTGACCTAGACGTCAGACGCAATTATTTATTTAATTTCCCAAGTGACTGAGTAGTACAATTTGTGCTACAGAAAAAGAGGGAAAAAACCCCAAAACTATTTGTGCTCCTAACCTCCTATTTTAAATATGTTGTGATATAAAGTATCTCATAATTTAAATACATATGAAGAGAAAACCAAATTACTATTCAATATCAAATTCTCTATTTGTGCAACTTTTATATGGGACAAGACCGTAAATTACCTATGTTTTCTGTAGTGGCTTCAATACATTTCACTGTTCCATTCAAACATTGGCTAGAAAAGAAAAGGAAACACATGTTTATTCAATGGAAAAATGTTTTGCAGCCACCATGTTAAAAAATATATGCAATTCAACCGAACTTAAACAATAGAAGTTAGGAGGAGAAAGAGGCTTAAAATCCGAAAGAGGCTTGAGTTCTGCTCAATATTTTGTGGGTATTTTCTAATTCCTGATCTTTAGAGAGGGCCTAAATTCATTCTGTATGTACTATGTAATTTCCTTACTTCCACTGAAACAAAAAAAAAACCTGACTATGTCAGCACCTGCGATAATGGAGGACCAGGTGATTTAGGACACTGGTAGTAAAACACAAAACCTTATCCACCATGGTTTACAGAATTTTCCAGGTATTTTGTTAAAATAATCAGGTACATAGTTCAATTTATACTAGGCTCCCTTTTACTAAGTGAGCAAAAAAAATCTTGATACAATAAATTTTCAGTCTACATGAGAAAAAATCTCAAACTACTTAAAGTAATGTCCAAACTGTGATACAAGAAAGATAAAACTTTTGCACTCAAACCTACCAGGAGCCTGTTGGCGTAGGAAAGACTTCTCCAGGCTGAAGGGCTTTGCCTTTGTAATGACAATGACAGCCAGATCTGTTAAAAGAATAATCATGCATTTAGGTAGAAGAGCAAGATGAAATGGGATTTAAGGGCCCTCTATTTATTGAGCTATTATGATATGCAGGTCTCATCATAACATTAACTTAATGAAGTATCTCCATCGTTATATGTACAATAGTCTTTGAAAGACAAAAACTTAAAGATGACACTCAGACTGTATTGAAGTCAGTGGCAAAACTTATATTATCTTCAACAAAGCCAGGATTTTCCTCAATCTCTGTACTTTTTAATTGCTGTTTCTGTGCATTATTATTTTAAAAAGGACTTTTTCTTCTCAGTTATGGGAGTAGAATGAAAACATACAGTTCCCATTCAAAGTATTGTTAAGGTTGTGGTGCAATAATCAGAGCAAAATCCATTAAGTCTGTGGTAGGAGCCAGATGCGTTAGAAGTAGTAACAAAATTACCTAGAAACCATGAAAAAATACGCAAATAAGAAGTTTTTTCACACTCTTGAATAGTTCAAAACAGTCTTTGTCCCTAAAGGATGAACTTTATTGATCTTTTCAAAATATATGTTGCAATGAACAGAAATAGCTCTGTAACTACCCATGGTGGTAAGCTGTAAAATTTTGGGTATGCAACATACAAAAACTATTTCCTCTCATTGATCATTTCCTCCTATTTAACTGAAAAGGCTTGCATTGTGAGACAATAAAAAGACACTTCTAGCCACTCTTCCCCATACTATCCCTTACTTCATGGATTGTTGCTTTATAGAGTCCTTCTTGCATTTTTTTCAAGTGATAAAAACAAGGTTTTCACATAAAAATGCTATCCCATGAATTTAAAAAGTTTCACCACCCTTCTCTAAAGCAGTATGACACATCTGCTCTAAAGTGAAGGGGATGTATGTACACACAGTAAGAGATGAGGGCTTACTATTGATTAGTAAGATAGAACATTAAATCTTCACATATTGTTTGTTTTCTTCTCTAGGAAGTCTAGATCTTGAGGGAAACAGCAGAAAAGCTACTTTAAATCTTGCTGGGAAGAGGAAAATGTGCCCATACCTATATATATATATATATATTTTTTTTTTTTACTTACATTGATACACAAAAGTTGACCGACTCTTCAAAATACTTCCCATCAGGACAATTACATCCTTCTGCACAGTCATCAGCGCAGGTATTTGCCATAGAAAGTGAAGCACAGGAATGTTTACAAAAAGAAGAGCACTGATGATAAAGCATACCACTGTGACACATCACAGCTAGAGGAAAGAGAGAGAGAAAGAAGGGAAAACAGCATACTCTTAAAATGTGAAAAATAGAAAACAAAGCAATGTATCATGGAAGTTCAAAAAAATCAAAGCAAAGTGGCCTCTTGTTGCACTGAGTTTAGTTGAAAAGCATGAGAAAAAGATGCTGTTCTACCAGTTTCTTAAGTTAGAAATATTTAGATTAAGGTGGGTTTGTGTTAAAATAATTCTTTGACTGGAATCATCTGTTCTGTGAACAGCATCTTTCTACTCTTTCCATATGTTAAACTGAGCATCTGTCTAGTAATTCAGGCTTCCAAGAGAGGAAGAATGGTGCAGCTAAGGCTGAGGCACTGCTATATGGCTTAGAAACAGAAATACAGGAGTGGGATTTTGATAGTCTTGTGGGTCCCTTCCAACTCACGGTACTCTTAAGATTCTGTGAAATGCTTTGCTTTAAATCATTACTGAATCCTACCAGTCCAATCACTGCCCACCCTAGGGAGCCCCTGCCAGCCCAGCTTGCCTTCTCTTAGGGAATGGCTCCACTCCTGTCACTCCCTGACTACTTTACCGTGATAGGGACTTGCATATGACTTAAGGCTTCAAAGAAAGAATTCCATTTCTCTCTGTGGCCAATAGAAAGAGCAGACACTCCCTGTGAGGTAGCTCAGGGGCCCCAATTCAGATGCCTGATGTAAAGGCTGTTATCATTCTCCCCCAGTACATCATTACACCACAGCACAATTCTAATTTCCAGGAAAAAAAGAAGCCAACCCCTGTATTTTGTGGAGTGAATGAAATTCGAGGCATTTTACACACTTCTAAAAGATTTTCCATTATGAAATTTTACTCACTACAGTAAGAAACATGAGATCTGAAGTCAATGATGACACCGTGCTTGCCACAGACATAAGCATAGTGTGCCAAAGCGTTGCACAAGCAGCTGCTTCCACATTTGCAGGCGTCGAAGCGGCAGAGCTGGTAGTACAGCCCTGGACTGATGTAGGCATGGCAGGGAGCAAAAACTTCTTGGTTGATGATATCACAGTGAGAGGCATACCCAGCTAAGGGGAGGTGACATTGTTTTAGCCAGATTCAATATAACAGTTAGTCAAATGAATAGCACAGAATAACAAACATAGCCAGCTGTGCAATAAACAGTTGCATACATCTTTCTGGAAAATTCTGTATTTTATATATAGAAAATTCTATATTTGATATTACAAGCAACTCCCTTATTAGCAAACTCCACTTAAGATAAAAATAACTGTACTAAAACAGTTATGCCTTCCTCTTACAGCGCAGGGAATTTAAATGCCAAAATAATATATTTCAAAAGAACAGTTAAAAGAGTCCCCCAAACCTTGGAATATGTATTTTCTACTTGACATTCATTTAACTTTAACATCAACAATGGCCACGTACTTCCTGGCATGTGGTCTCAGGAAGTATTACAATGCAGAGCTTGAGGGCATACAAATCCCAAGCTGGCCATCCATACAACCTCTAGCCTCCTCTGGCCCTCTCCCACTGAAGCAGACTGCCACCACAAGTGGTGGAATAGCTAAGGAACACTGTGTTGTGGATTATATTTAAGCCACTTTTGCTGCTAAAAGAATACACCTCCCCTTCAACCTCCATGTTCATTTCCACGTACATTGACAGAAGAATCTGACAATTTATGGACTCTCTCAGTCTTTCATGGACTGAAGTTGACTCAATTGAAAATTAAGCTGACAAAATAAGTAATCAGTCTCTGGCTTTTTTGTTTTGGAGTTTTTTTTTTTTTAGCTTAATCGGGTCAATATCATCTCAGACCTGGAAAAGATGCCTGTGCTTGTAGCATGGTGTGGATTACTTCACTCTCCACAGCTTTTTCACACTGATTTTTAGAGGATCATAGGGAAATTCTGTCCAGAAAGGACCCTCAGAAAGTCATGCAGTCCACCCTCCTGCTCTAAGGAGCTCACATTTATGTCAAACTCCACCTTCACTGAGCTAGCACAGAACTGAAGGTGAGACATGGAGGCTCTGAGCTGATCTGGCTGAGAGATCTGCCTGTCTTTAGAAGACAGAAAACAAGGAAGGCATAAAAACTCCTAGAATGCCCCACATTGTTAGAGATTTATTGTTATTCTAGGCTTGCTTCAACAGGCTTGAAATATGGATAAATCCCACACCCTTAGTGAGATATGATGTGTGAAATATTAAAAATATTAGACTACATTCTGTCAGAATTGGCAACTGCAGTCTACGCATTGTCTTCCTTAATTGAAAAGAACAGCAATGCAAAAAGGAGACAGTGAAAGTTCAACACAAACCATAGGCATGCCAACCAGCCAAAACAAAATCTTTGCTCAGGAATTTGAAAAATTCAAGGTTCTCAGATTGTCTGCATCAGTTTTTGTCAGCGAACATAGATGGAGGATAAAGAATTTTTTAATGCAATAAGCATGGAGAAGCCAGGACTTTTGATCTCAACACTCTCCTGTACTTTCTTTAACAACCTACAAATGTGCATCACATCTTTCCTCTCAATTGGCATAATTTACAGGACCATAGATAGCTAAAAATCTGCATGTATAATATACTGAAGAATTTAGTACTCATAGCCAGTACACACAGCACTAAATGACCAACTAGCTTTTATTTGTCAAGTACTTATTTCAGTTAACATGCTAAATGTATAAGGGAAGGGAAGGGAAGGGAAGGGAAGGGAAGGGAAGGGAAGGGACATCTGAAACTGAAATACATGTATGTACAACTTATTCACAGAGAAAAGAAAAACTGTCCCATAATAATAAGATACAGCTAAGTCCAGACTCCCACATGAAAACATACCATTTTGCTGATTCACATTGCAGGGATCAACCACAGGAATATTTATAGGCATGGAGCAAGCTGAGGAAACCTTCCATGCATTGGCATGAAGTTGTGGGGTCCCTTCTATCATCCCTGATGGAGATCTGAAAAGGAAAATATCAGCACTGCAAGCATCCTGCTGACCTTAGGGTCTGCATGGGTGAGGAGTCAAGTTAATTAAAAAGGCTTAGATGCATATTCACATTGAACAGTCAACATGCCAAAAGTATTTCCATCTCTGAGGTCTAAAAGAAGGAAGGGCATGGGAAACTTTTTCCTCAATATTTTATTCATTTGAAAATGTTCCTATACTCCAAGTCTGTTATGCAGACAAGTTTTGTGACATTATAGCTTGAGGAACTTGGGAGGAAATAAGGTTAAAAAGTAAGGAAAGTGTGCCCTTCTAATTAAAATATTCCTGTGGTTCAGAATTACATTTTTTTACATTTAAACTTGACATGGGGAGGAAAATAAAGCAGTAATAAATGTCAACCATGCGTGGATGATACGAGTATTGTCACCCACTCTTTTTCTCGGTGCTCATATATTTACTCTGAAGATAAGGGAGCAACAAGATAGGGAAAAGTGCATTCAAATAACATCATCATCCAGTAACTTTTACAAATAATACGGCAGCTTTCTATAATCAGCAAAACATCTTAGAAAGCCTAAATTTTTGACTTTCATATGTATAAAAGCGACTGCCATTTTAATTAAAACATTTTATATTGGTCAGTTTCATAAAGTTTGAGCATGTTAATGAAATTAAATAATCAGATGGTTATGTTCAACAAAACTCTTCACTTGTTATTAAACATAATATAAATGTACAACATGCAACTTACAGAAAATCATCTCTTAAATTTCCATTGAATGTTCCACATAGTCCTAATGTTCTTCTCTTCCATCTGACATCAACTTGAACATAGATCCTCTCTCCATCTTTAGCAAACAGTATCTTCAAACCAAAACTAGTTTTCAGTTGAACAAAGAAAGAAGATATATTCTGAATTTCAACAGCCCCTGAATATAGCAGAAGAAGAAGGAAAACAAAGTCACTGAAAGCAAGCTTCCAGGTTGTACTGGTTTGCCCATTAAACAAAATTAATTTGAAGACTCAGAAACTAAATGAAAAACTATGCACAACCTCACCATCAGCCAAATATCCTCACCCATTCTCGATCTGAGCTTATTTCATCTGAGTAACAACACAAATCAGGAATTCCAGCTACTACTGACAGTAAAAAAATCTCACACCTTTCTGTACCTGTGAATTATCTGGAAACCATGCTTGCATCTCTCTTTGGTTTTTTTTTTTTTTTTATTTTAAAAGAAAGCAATGCAAGTGCAAGCCTCTGGCAGTGAGAAAGCAAGAAAAGAAACCTCTTGTTTCTTAATCTCCAGTGATAGTATAAAACTAAGTAACAGATGTCTGTAAAGTGTATTAAATCTTTAGATAGAAGGTTCTCTCTTACCACTATTTACATGACATCAGTATAGCTCCTTCCTTGGACTGTATGTGAACTGAGCCCCTGCCAAATTCCCAGCTTTCCTTCCCAGCAAACCCATTATGTGAGGAAATGGAAATTTCACAGTCACAGCATTCATTTGCTATACATTGTTGGGCTACTTGCAGCTGAAGGCCTAAAGTAAATCTATCATCATAAGGACCCTCTACACATGCACACACACACAGACCCAGGTGCATAAACTGAGCGAGGAAGATAAAATCCTTAACAATGTCCTTAGGGCAGCAAATTTACTAGATACACACAATTATCAAGAATATGACTCCAAAAAATTTTTCATAGATTGTATTTGTTGCAGACTGCAGAAAGAGACAAGAAAGTGAATAGGGACTAATTCAAAAGAAATAAAATGGAGCTTTTAATCAAATTATGAAGCAGAACGGTCAACATAGAGCATAACTATGAAGCTCATTGCCATAGGAAGCTGTGAGTGCCAAAAGTAGTATCATGACTGGACAAATTCAGTGAAGAAAAGACATAACTGCAATCACCAGCACAGGACTCCCTAAACTCTGTTTTGCTGAAGGTTGGGTAAGAACTTTACTGTCACTTTACTCTTTTAGAAAGACTAAAATTCCAGTACCTGGTCACTGTAGATTACAAAATTTAGCATATCATTTCTACCTTCAGTACTTAATTTTATAACAGGCTTTTAGGGCTGGTTTATTTTTGTATCCTTTCCAAAAATGTGAAGCAACCTGTCTGAAATCACAACGTAAGTCAGCAGTGAAATCAATATAGATCCCATGAAGCACATGGATTCTATTCCATTCTATTTAGTCTAAAAAGCTTTAAACAAGCTGGACCTTAGCATCAAGGTCTCTTCACCTCCTTTCTTTTCCTTACCTCTCTCCCCCTAAACACAAACAAAATGAGTGGAATTTCTAGGTACTCTGCAAGATAAGAAATGCAAAGAAATGAGGGCATAATGCAGAACTGTTTCACAGATGATAAAATTAAATTTCTATAAATATTACTGATGTTCTAAGAAGTAACTGATTGTATGTTTTTATAAGTTATGTTTAAAGAAATTTCTTTTTCATAGACTGATATTATTAAAAAGCTTTGGAACATATAAGAGACAGAATATGAACTCTGGTAACATTCTCCATTTACTTCTTACCATTGAGGTTAAAAACTTGGTTAGGGACAGTTTGGATTTGACCATATCTTGTGAGAGTGACTTGTTTCCTCACATCATCTTCAAGAACTAGTGTTATAGACTCAATGCAGGCGTGGTCAAAGTTCTAAGTAGAAACAAGTTTCACCATCAGAAACAGGCAATGACATTAATATTACCATGGAAAACAGAATCAAATGAACGGAGGAGGGGGTGGGGGGTGAGGAGGAAACATATAGAAAGGAAATAGTAGAACCGTCATCAGGTAAATCAGTTGTAAATTATTCCTCAAAGCCTTAAATAAAGCACTCAAAACATAATAAAACCTTGCTCATGCATAATCTTCATATGCTAGGCGAATGCATTTTGGCTATTATGGCAGTCTTATAGTAGGTGGACAGAGGTTACCAGGTACTGATACTGGCTTCAAAATTCCATATTTGCATGGCTACCCTGGACACTGCTCATTGATGGGTTAATCATTGGTAGAGTAACAGTCGGACCCTATCTAAACCAAGCTGCTGCAACCAGAGTACAAATGTGGCAATGCAGGAAAAAAGAACTTTGGCGTACATGAAGGTGTTTCTCACCCTGAAATGTAGTGATGATCTCTGATTACAGACAAAAAGGACATAAATTCTCCAGTATTATATTACAATGATTTATAAATATCTGACTATTGAAAAATCGTTACCTATAAACTATGTCACAAACATTTTAGTGTGCAATCCAGGCAGATTTTATGAACCTAAATACAGGACAAAAGCCAACACAAGCTGAAACCAAGTGTCTTATGTTCCCCAAGGACCGCTTTGTTTTTATCCTGAAACTTTCCAAGAGGCCAAGAGTTGTAGGTAGGGTAATTTTCAATGGTGACAAGTGGCAACCTTGTTTCTCAGTGGCTACCTAACCATCCACTTCATGCTTGAGGCCACCTGAAATGCAGAAACAGCTGTCTCAACACCTATGCAGGAGAAGATGGTGCTTACAAGAAAGGCAGAGAGGCACCAGCTTATAATAAAGCTTTTGAAGGGAGGACATGAGAGACAGTCCCACTGCAGGGCATTGCTCCCTGCTGAGATGTTCAGACATCCTTGTCTTCAAGACATGGTCAGCTGTGAGTCACAGACTCAAAGCCCCTTCTCCTGAGAGCCTAACAGCATCATTAAATCCACTCTCACAGGTAAGTACTCTTCATAAGCACCTTTATTCCTAAAGCCTGTTGTTGAATGTCTGCCAAAATATTTTCAACCAAGTATGTGTGGTGCCTAGTCTCATAGATGGTTTTCTAAAAGGCATTGTTCCAACAAATGTAATATGTTCTATCAAATAAAAATCTAAAGCAAAAAAAAAATTTCTTGCCTAAATAGTGATGAACCACCCAAAGCGGTGCCAACAGCAGCTTTCCCAATGTCTGACATCTGTTGGTACTATAACTAAAGGTATTTATACAACTCATTTAATGTGCATAAATGATTAACTCTTTAGACTTGCTCCCTCTAAAGTTGCAATAGCTTTTCAAAGGGCAATATAAGATGTAGCAACACAGACAACTACAAAAAAAAAAAAAAGCTGTAAGTTGGTGTCAATTTATATTTTCTATTTAACATAACCAAGTAGTTTACAGTAGAACTTATAGAAGATTGCCTGAAATACGGATGGACCTGATTGCTTCAACATTTTTAAAAATGTGCCTTACCTGTCCACAAGGTGCTTTTTGTAAAGTGATTGTGAATTTGTTTTGTCCAGTGCCTTTTACCAAAATGTACTGGCAAATCCCAAGAAAGGTAAAATGACGTCCATCAAATGTTGTGAAATGAGAGCTGCCTGTGATGGCACACTCAGCTTGAGAAAAAAAGTATAAAGTATGTTCACTTGCATAAGAATGTATCATTACTCTGCAAATTATGTAAGAAGAAAAAAAATTAAACTTTCTCCTGATTTCTAGGTATATAACCCAGGCTAACTTTAATCTATCTAACAATATTGGCATTTAGAAACAAATTATGCTAGAAGCATCTATTTCCAACAGATACACATCCATGTACAGCATCTTTTCATTCTAACTAAGTGAGATGCCTCTGACTAAAATACAAAAGACTTTTTTTTACAATCCAGAAGTATCCTAGAGTCTTTTTATCTTTTTTTTTTTTTCCATGACTCAGTATGAAAGAGAACAAGCCTCTTTCTCCACCCTTCTAGGTGTTATAGAACTTCTAGTTACCATAGGTATGAATGGGATGCAGGTGTCATCAGGGCACACATTTTTGGCTTTTTCTCCAGTTCAAATCAGGAATGCATTGCTGAAGCAAGTCCCCAGCTCATCCCCACTTACTGCACTTTCATTCACACCACGGGGTAGCATCAGATCACATGAACTACATCCATTTTGGCTGCAGGAGGTGGTCTGTGGGAGCATACCTAACCTGCTCCCACTACCAACAGCAAGTCAGTCCCTAGAACCTGGCCAAAGTAATTGTAATGAACCCCCCGTATGCACACACAACACACACAAGACATAGGGAGGCAATTCTCATTGGCAATTGTTTTACATTGCGGATCCACACTGTCAAGCCTTGCTTGGCAACTGTTAAGCCTTATTACATTATTCAAAGAGGACTCCTTAACTTGTAAAAAAATCTCTCTTTCAGAAGCTTCATAATATAATCTTCTCTGAGGTACAAAACTATCAAGAGAGTTTCACCACCCACCTGCTGCATGTTCCTCTGTGTAACTCATTACAGATACATGCTATCTTTAAAGATAAAGATCATTATTCAAACATGAACTGCTATTACAAGAGAGGAAATTCAGCCCACAGCATCAGAATGAGGGGGTTTTTATTATTTACAATAAAGTTGCACCTGTAGGTGAGGAGATCCTTATACCTGACCTAGGTACTGCACAGGCAGTAAAAATACAACCATGATCTGTGGCAAATAACACTAAGCATAAACAAGAGATAGAAAACAAGAGACGGATGTAGCACAGTGAGGTAGGGGATCAAATGAGAAAAGGCAGGATGAGGATGATCAGGCAAATAATAGCTTCATTCCAGCTGGCCCACAGCTACTCTAAATATGTACCTGCTGAATCTTTCCTCCTAAATTGGTGACCAAAAGCCTTGGATCATATATGGTTCAGTCGTCTTCAGAAAAGTTTATAATTTTTGTTATGAAGTGAGAAAAGAGTAATGAAATACAAATACCTGGACAATCATGATCAGTGCAGTTCCAAATGCCACCAACACAAATACTAAAAAGAAAAATCACAAAACAGAGAAATAGTGTTCTGATCTTTAGTAAAGTAAGTAGCTTTGAGTTAATTCGTGTGCCTTGAATTCATACAGAATAGCCTGATTATATTAACAATACACAGGCCTCAGACCATAAAACATAGACAGTGACTATTATTTAAAATGTAAGTGAGACTATGATGTTAAACTAACTATGGACAGCAGTCCTAGAGAGAAGAAACACACAGGCTTTCACATACCAGTTGCTACATTCTTGTTCAATTTTTGAGCCTACAGGGAAAGAATTTCCATGGTAAATACAGGGACAATTCGACAAAGAGATACAAGTTCCATTTTCCATAATGAGACCTATTGGGAAAGAAGTTAATAAATGAGATATAGAACAAATTAACAAACCCCAGATCACTACCCTTCCCCCATCTGACTCAAACATTCCCATCTGCCAGAAGGTGATGTCATCACTCTTAAACAAGGGCCAGCAAAAACAATTGCCCAGCGAGTGCAGAGAGCCCAGAACTCAGCTCCCTAATAAGAAGCTGTCACTCTGAATCGTTGCTTTATGAAAAATATCTGCCTTCAGCATGTAAAACTGTACTGACTCAAAAATGAAAAGATTCTGAAACCTCATTATCTTTAGTCCATCTAGAACTAGGACAGTTCATACTCCAGTCAATAATTTTTGTTCAGTACGGGTCTCAGAAACTTTGCTGTTTAAGCAAAATTTCTACACATTTTTGAATAATTCAAATAAAGGAGACTTTGCAATAGCTTATTGTAGGAAGCACTAATAACAGCTCCAGATTTTAACTGATATTGCTGCTGAGACACCTTTGTATTCTAGATAAATGTTTATCACACAATAAAGGGCAGAATCACAGTGACAGTAACAACAGGTAGGGTAGAATTTACAGTATTAATAATTTTCAGGCTTTAACCGCAGTCTATTTAGATATCATCATGACGTTAGATACTAGCTTTACACATTTTTTTTGAAATAACATTGACAATATTTACCATCTGGACAGTAACAGCCATCTAAGCAGTGCAGATTGCTGCCAAGACAATCTTTTTCAAATGTGCAAGTTGGTGGACAACAACTGATACAGTCACGATGAACAAAGGTGTCTTCACACTTCTCAGCTAAAAAAAACCCCACGGTATATTGAGCATTAGTGCAATTTCTCTTTCCATGATAGAAAACCCATTTCTGTCAAATAAACATTGTGTAGTTCTTCTGGTATAGATAGGTAATCAGACCAAGTAAAATGGATATTTTGAAGGAGTTTTAGCTGATGAACTATGGTGAAGCTGTTGTCAATACTTAAATGTTTCTTTAGCAAATCTTTATATCATCTCTCCAAAATAAGTAATAGCTTCTGTGACAGGGAAATATGTTCATATCTCAGCTAGTTCTAAACCTTGTGCATGAGACTGAGCTGCAATTGATGGGTGGTAATCATAATAAGAAGGAGCTGGATTAACTTCATTAATTCTGTTATAGTGCCAGTAGATGCTGAAAGGTCTTCTGGGACAAAGAGCACCAACAGATCTTCACAGATGTTTGCTCTTTGTCCTAGAATATGATCAGCACACATGATGTTTCAAGCAATCCACAGAAACATGAATTTTGTATGAATCTAAATCATAGCACAATGGAATTAAAATACTCCTCCTAGCAAGACATTGACTACATTGTTTGCCAGCAAGAGTGAAACTGGCTGATCAGCTTGAGTAACAAGTCTGAGTTCTACAAGGAAAAATGTTGTCAAGATGGAATATTTGAGCTGAATACAGGGGACAGCTCAAAGGTCATGTAGCATGCTTTATTAAAGTCTTACTACAGGCAGGAAAGTCATCCCTCCAGTCCCGCACCGGCGACCCAGCGTGAGAGCATGCTCTAGCGTACTCTTTCACTGCCCTGCAGTATGTTTCATCATCATCCAGTCTGAAATGATAAAATAAGGGAATAATCGAGGAACATGAATCCCACCTAAACGTTTCTGCCATGTGACATGGCACAGGATATTTTATGCATAGCTGACACCACTCGGTCATAAAGACACACAAGGAAAATATAAAAAGGAATGAGCTATAGTGAATACACCATTGTGGTTTTATAATTTGATCTCACAAAAAGTTATTTCATTTTAATATTACAGCAATGAATAAAACCACTAATCTATTATTTTTAAAAAGGGCTGTATGAAGTGAAAGAGAAACAGGACCTTTTCTAAAAGACAATGGACAACTCAACAGTCTCAAGATGCCCATCTCAAGCCTCTCCCTCCTGCACGATGTAGAAACTATGACCTACACTGATAAAAGACATTCTGATTCAAGTGAGAACTTCAAGTCTCCAATTGCCTTGAACTCAGACGAAGAGAACCTTATTAGTGGACTCCTGACCTTGTACTGAGCTTCTCAGAGCCAGAAGTATTATCTACTGAATACTGTGGACAGGCTCAAGGATTTACAGGACAGCCTTGGGCAAAGACAAGATTTCTGCCTTAGTCTATACAGAAGAAGATGTACAGTGCATTTTTACAAGAATCAAGTTAAAAGACATTCATATATCTTTAGGCAAGTTCAAAGTTTATTCAGATGTGAGACACATATGGTGAAATACCACCAAACTTTTGTTACTGTGAAAGTTTAACAACTCACAACATTAGCTGTGGAAGATTTGATGCCAAAATAAACTAGTTATAATGTGACATTTCTATTATAAGCATGTTTATGACAGATCAACTGAGTTTGCCTCTCAGCACACAGGATCATGCTTCCAAAATTAATAGTCTTAAGAATATGTTATTTTGTGTTTGTATTCTGCTTTCAACACATCTATTATCAAATCAAACACCACTATATTCTTTGTTACAGTGATCAGAGTCTCTCCAACTCTCCTTATCTAATCCAATTAAATGGGTCTTAATAGAAAGAATACTTGGCCTATGCTATGGCCACACAAAAAACCTTCATAAACTGACACTAAGCCACAAGAAGAGAGGTCTGCTTTATAAAAAAAATAAGCCTAAATTAATGAAGTTCTGAGACACAGAAACATCAAGGTTTTTAACATTCACAAATCTCACACCAACATGTATCAGATTGCTCACAAAAAATCCAACCTGCCTCCTTAACACCACAGCACTGATTCAATATCCTACTTGAAAAAAATGGTTTTCATTATTCTTCAAAAGTCACAGTAAATTCCTGAGTTACACAGAGGAAACGAATCTCTTTTCTGAGCAACATCAGTGACTGCCTACGAACACAAATTCTTCCATTTGACCCTATGGTAAATCAGAACACTAAACATTCATCAAAAATTGCACTAACAAGTTCTAATGGATTATACTGAGTGATCCTTACATTTAGTCTTGTGATCCTTTCTGTGTGTTTTTGATTAAACTGGTGATACTCTGAGAATTATATTCTCTGGAAAAAATCTTCCTATTTCTGACAATTGCTTCTTCATTTGAAAACCTTACTAAAAAGAAAGTGGTACACTGCCCAATTTTCTCTTCAATTACTGGCATACAAGTTTAACTTGAATGACAAGAACTAATCAGGAGTCTGGAGGGAAAAATACCAGGTTGCCTCCAATGCCAGCAGCTGACGGGGTGTGACTCCCACCAAAGCAAACGAGTTGAATTTTTTTTTGGCAGCACTGAATTTAACTAAATGGCACCATTTTGTAAAAATTCTATTAATTTGAATTATAGTGGTTACTTGTAAAAAAACAGTCCAGCTGTGTCTGACAAATGGCCCAGTTCCTCCAATATTGTTGAGATTTCCTCCTAGTATCATCTCCATATAGTTCTGTTTCAGGGCCTCCATACACAAGTTTCACGGGGTTTTTTTCTGATTAGCAACTCATCTTTTGTCATGAGTGATTCTACATGAATTTACCTTGTCTAGTGTTTCCTTGAATCTATGTAAGCCCTTAGCAATCAAAATATCATTTGTCAGGCTGGTTCTGTGCCCTTTGTTCCCACACAAATCACCCACTGAGAAACCCTGTCTCTTTCCTTTTGAACTTGGTTCTTCCCAACTTCCCTCAATGTTCTTCCATTCTGGTCCCACACAAAAGACTGAGCATTCATTTCATGTGTCAAGATTAAATACCCAAGAATTACTGAACTTACCTGCAAAGATCATTCATACAGCTTGAAATATAAGAGTACGGATCTATACTTTCATGACAGCTGAGAAAAGGAAACTGTAGGAATATTTGGCACTTGAAGAATATGTCCTGTGCATTAAGGAGAATCAGTAAATGGAAGTTAGCCAATACCTTCTGAACAAGCATCATTCTCTTTAGCTTTGTTTCCCTAGTCTAAGGTCCTTTATATCCCATTAAAATTTGAGTGTGGTGCTGTCTCAATTTACTATTATGTCTCTTTCATTATTCTTCCTAAAATTTGTCCTTTATGGCTAGGTCTGCTTGACTGCATGCTAAACCCAGGTCCTAAACCACCTGGGATGAAAAAGTGTGAAATGACAAAGAAAAGCATTTTGTGTCAATGCAGTAGCAACTATTTCTGCAGTATTTCACAATCGCTAAAATAATGAGGTGTAAGATGCCAGAACTGGAAACTGAACCCAAGGTTAATGCAGTAATGAAGAGCTCTGCCAGCAGACTGGTGCCACTTAGCACATCCAATCTGAGCTTTTGTACTTTTAAGCTAAACGTATGAAGAACTTCAGGCACTCCCTAGCAACAGCCCTGATCTGAATCTTCCCCAAAGCCTCAATGCATTGAAGACTTCTTCAACATTGAGAATATTGTTAGATTCTTGCACCATCAGTAGGCAGTGAAGATTAAGAAAATACATGTATACATATGCATGTATCTACGTATATACATAAAATATAATCAATTTACCTCAGTGGATTCTGCATTGGCTGAGCAAGGACTGGAAAAATCTGAGGCAGTAGGGACACAAGCTATATCATCTGAGGCTTGCACAACCCAGCTATTTGCAAATTCAGCAATGTCTTCTGTATATTCACCTACTGCATAAAAATATTGGGAAAGCAACAATAAAAAAATTATCAACACAAACACATAAGACAGCTTTGAAAATTTTATTCATTTTTCAATGTGTTCATTACCTCAATTACAGATTATTTCAGAGTATGAGTCATAAAGAAAACTAATATCTTCCCTTTTTTATTTCAGGTTGTATTTTAAACTACATTTAAATAAAAATATTGAAAAAATACATGACAGGGTGTTGGCTTGGGTTATTTTAAGTGCAATCACTAATAATTTCATAACAAATATACAAATAATGACAGGGGTAAGGCACTGAATACTTAAGAAAAAATATATTTCTTTCAAGCAATTTAAGTCTTTCATCATGTTTCACAAGGGTCAGTTAGTGCTATATCGCCCTCCTTTTCCCTTATTGCAGAAAAGCCCTACCACACACACTCATGAGATGCCCAGCTCACAGCACGAGCATGGGAGAATTAATGAGCAAGATGCATAACTGGAAGTCATGGCAACAGGTTTAGATACACAAACATACAAGAAGGTTGTGAGTAAAAAAACAGACACAAAATTCCCATATAGTTCCATCAAGAACTAAATATTGCATTTTCTCTACATTCTTAATTAGGTTAAAAAGGGTATATTGCCTCTTCTTTGAAGAACCTGACAGTAACTGTCTATGCTATGGTTATCTAAATCGATGCAGGGCTAAGAGACAAGATATTGAAATTAAATCAGCCAGAGGGTTGGGGTTTTTTCAGAGAGCTGTACTATAATAAATTTAATCTAACTTTATATACTTGGATCTCCACAAATAAATTACCATAACATCCTAACCATCAATCTGTTTTACTTAAGAGTAAAGGAGACTTAAAATATTTCTTCCTCTCTGATGGAGTAGTTCTTTATGCAGAAAACTCTTCCCAAACATTAAAGGCAGGGGTTTGATCTAGAGGTGAACCTGTTGATATAACCCTACTTCTACAAAAACATTCAAAAAACTTCATGGTATTTTCTTGACATGGCTTTAAAAAAATTTCTGGGTCTTTAAAAAATACCACAAAATAAAATCATTGTCATTTAAACAGTTCTATACACAGATACAGTCTTGCATATTAAAGCAATACAAAGATGGCATTAAAGGTGAAGATTAGGAAACAAAATGAGTTTATTTTTAAACTGTACTTTGAAATGGAATATTATATGCCCCTCAGCAGCTTCTTTATTTAAGCATTACAAATAATGAGCATTCAGACTCTGGAAGACTTAGGAGCTACCCTTACGTTGCTCAGGGAAGTAGTTTAGCTGGGAGAGAAAAATCATTATATTAAATGATTGATAAGATTTAGAAATTCTTAGAAAAATGTTGCAGCTTGGAAGGGATCTGAATTAGCAATCTATTCTTGTGAAGACCTCAGAATTTCATGCTTTGTATTTGCAGAATCATGACACCCTTTATACAACTGGTTCAAGATTAAAGTGATTCATTCGGCTTTTACTTGAACACTGCAATAATGCTATCATTTCTGATAAAGAAAAATTCTAGATGAAATTATCATGGTGAAAAAATTTAGCTCCAAAAATGAAGAGGGGTATGAGCTGGAAGTCTTTTATAAAAGATAATAAATCTAAAGATACTGAAATTACTGAATTTGAGAGATCATATGAATTCAGTATTTCCTCCAAATATTATTTTTCTCTATTATTACACATCAGTAGACTAAACTGGTCATTAAACATACTGTACTCTGATGCACAGAAGTTACTGCACAAAACTTACTGCTCTCTTGGCAGAAAAGGTATGAAAAATTTATACTTGGGCAGATTTTTAAAGAGTCAGTAAAGATCGGTACAGTGAGCACCCCTTCCCTAAGTTTTAATGCTCTACTACCAACCGTTAAAAAAAGGGAAAAAGTTACTTTTGTGACATAACATGCAGAGCCATGGGAATAGATTCTCTCAGCAGTTAATTGTAACAGTAAGATAATTGACGCTGTTCTTCACACACACACAGACACACACACACTTTGGTGCGAAGGCATGAACTATATATTTAAAAAGATCTGACTCCATTTTATAGTATTTCTACAAAGGCCAGGGATTGGGGGAGAAGGTTGAAACCTCTCCCCATCCCATTGGTCAAGACAACTGTCTATCAGCTGACTATATCTATAAAACAGGAATGAAAACTCTTCTTGAATTTATAATAAACATTGCTAGTGTTTACACACCCAAGCATGAGAACAAATCTAAACCATGAAACTGAAACAGGAGAGAAGGTGAAAAAATCAGGGCAACAGATAATCTTATTCTGTTTGTATAAGAGAGTGAGAAAAATCCTCACATTTTTGAGCTTGTTCTTGTCCTTTTTTTTTCTTTTTTCACATTAGTTGCAAGTGGGACAAAAGTCCCCGTGAAGTATTCCCTACCTAAACTACAGAATATAAGTCTAAAAACTCATCTCTGCCTCAGACATAGCACAAAGCAGCTCCTCATTCTAGAGGGTAGTCAGAGGCCCACAGTCCATCATACCAACAAGGGACTCCCAGAAAACAGCTTGGAAATTTACTTAATTTCAACAGGGATTTTTATGATGTTGCTATAAAAGAATGACTCAAAATCATGCTCTTCCCTCCATCTTTAAACACAGAGAAAACCATGAACATTTGTTTATGTATTTATTGTTTGAAGGCATTTTCGTCAGCTAGGATAAGCACACCCCAAGTGCTTTCCTGAGCAAGAGGCTTAAATGCACATACAAATACTTTCTTGAACTAGAGCCTTTTCCCTTTGCATCTTTAATGATGAGGAGAAGTAAAAGTAGAGCAGATATACTATTTTATTGAAATAACTGAAACAGGACTGCCTTTTTACAGCGTTATATTTATACAGCATTGTATTTAAAGTGAACATGGAAACTCTTCACACAAAGTAAGGGTAAGCTATTTACTTACTATTTTGAAGTATCAGGTCATCATATTTATTGCCATTAAAATTTCCACAAAGACCACAAGGTTTTCCCTTATGATCTTCTGTCAGCTTAATATAAATACCAGAGTTTCCATCCCAAGCAAGAGAGAAACCAAAGGTAGTCTTCACCAGAATATAGTCAGCCAGTCTTTCAATGAAAGCATTTCCAATCGTCTGAGGCAATATTAATCTGAAAAAATATAATCTACATCAAAAATCTCAGATGAGATTAGGTTCATGCTAGAAAAATACCACATAAAACATCACCTTCCAACTCAACAAACACTTTTTCCTGGGTGTACACAGTCATTCCATTCAATTCTCCATCATGTTTTTACAATCTCATGTTTACTTCTCTATATCAACCATCAAAAATGAGTGGTTTCTGTAGTATACACCTATCAGTTGTACCAGTTATAGGCTTGAAAGAATAATGCACCTTTACTGTCAAAGCTTGGCACACTGCATTGAGCATGAGCATGCTGCGTTGGGCAAGGAGCTATGTGGTGCTATGACCACCAGCAGCCCTTCTGAGCGCTGGGTCATCGCTGGGTTAAACATCTGCAAATGGAGGAACTTGTGGTACAGAAAACACCACTGGCAAAAAACTTGTAACTCATCCTCCTTTGGTGAAAGACCTCTGGACAATAATAAGCACAGATCTAATCCTAGTCTTCTAAAGTTGCTTCTGTTGGGTTAAGCAATATCACTGTAGCTACCATTCTCAGATACTAAAGGCATTACTAAGGGGATGGCAAAAGTGCCTCAACAACTTGCTTAAAATTTCTGTACTTTATCAACCAGTAAAATATATTTATGAGAGCCTTGGGCACACCTTTTTACTTACAAAAAGAAAGGTAAATTTGAGGTTTAATGTACCTCAGAGGTATTTTGTGGAGTTTTTGCCCCAAGGGGCCTAAAGATCTTTGTTTTAACCAATTTAGACTCATCTAGAAGATCATGTCTTATATTAGCTGTAGCTACCAAGAATAAATAATGATTGTCTTGTTCAAAATGCTATCAGGATGCACCAGAGATTAGCTGGGACTGCCTGACACAGACTTTGTCTGTAAAAAGAAGGAATGAATAATTGTTAGGTTACAGCTGAGAAGCTGAACACAGTAAGTGCAGAGAGTGTATTCTATCCTCATCAGTACTGTTACAGCTGCTCACACTAGAGCACTATCCGCCTCAATATAGAACAGCAAGGGACCAGTAAAGGTACAGATCAAATTAATTTGTCTGGATTGTGTAAGAAGCATCGGTTTCCCAAACTCCACATTATCTTTTTGCAATAAAATATTAAAACTCACCATTAGAACACTTACCTGACTCCATTTTTTCTTACTTCATGTCCTGAAATCATAATTTCTTCTTGGGTTGAAAAAAATAAGCTGATAGACCTATGACAAGTATATACTGAACCATAACAATGAGGACTGTTATGAACCTTTGAAGGAAAAAATAGACACACAATAAGAATAAATGCTTGTCCTCAATAATTTTGACTATTTTTATTAAATTCATAGATTATATTTAACATTTTTATGCTCTGGTTAGTCAAAGAGCTTTACAAATAAATACCTAGAATATTACAAAGTCACAATTACAAAGATATGCAAAACTCAAAGTTCACATTACATAATACTATTGAGAAATACAACAACTGTTTAATAGTGTATAGCATCACAGGCCAGTGGTCTAAGTACTGGAGGAAAGAGTCAGGTATTTTATGCTGACAAACTTCAGAGACACTGTAGTGAGCTAGCTGATAGAGGCCAAAGTAGGAGTTTGTTACGTGCACTGAAGAGACACCCCTATTTCTCTGTTTCTAGAAACCTGATCTATAAAACAGGATTACAAAGCAATACAGAACCTCAGTGCAATAGCAGAACTCTCCCTGCCAGCTGAGACTGGTACGAGCTGAACTACATCATGCCCTCCTGAATCACTCAGGATTTATTGAGATTTGAGATTGAGTGCTCTCACAGATTACAGCAGGCATCTAATTTACTTGGATCTGTTAAAATCCATTTTGCACGGACTTTCCAGCCCTGCTACTGGAGAAGGGTAGACTTCTCTGAGTGTGCTTCTCCCCCTTATACATATACAGCATAATGAGCCAGGGGATCGGTTTAGTCGCATATTAATTTATCTTGACTACAGTACTCTCAGGACTTGAAAACTGTGGGTTTGTGCTTGCGCAAAATTTATGCAGTTTTCATTAATCTCAGTGGGAATGAGCCACTCAAACCTGTAGGATGTCCTGTAGTGTTTCAAAAGCCTATGAGCTGATTTTAGACACCACTGAAGAGAGAGAGGAATGTGTTTTGAATCTTAGATGCCTATCATTACCCAGATTAAAATATAGACAGAGTTTAGATGGCTCAAATATGACTTATGTTACTTTGTGTGTCATTCTCTGAGAAGAATGGGAATTTCATCCCATCCATTTCAAGTTTACTTGACAGTGCTGTGAAGCTGAATAAACTTGTAATTGGGAACATTTTACCAACATAGTGATGGAGGCTGTAAATGTAACTGTTTTGAAGGAAATATCTGTGAATAAACACATGCAGTGCTCATGAACACTTGAAATCATCTTCCCTGACTGACACTAAACTATGGAAGTAAAAAGCAGTTGCTGTTTCTTTGGGTGAAATAAACTAGACCAGGAAAAGCATTAGAAGTTTTTACATGTGTAAAGATAATCGTAATTATCATAAAGACAACATAAAAGTTGTTAGTCCTGGCAGATGGCTTCCATCTAAACCTGTCCCAAGACAGAAACACAATAAAGGAAAATCAACATAATTCTTATGTGCTCTTCTTCTCTTGAGGGGTGGATTATTAAAGCCAGAAGGACCATAATGTTAGGATTTGGCAAGGTTTTTGTCTCTCCATTGCCCAGTCTGTCTACAGTCTCACATTACTTATGACTTTGCTGAGTAAACAGTTTCAGTTTTTAGTAGAACATGCCATTTGTTCCAGCAATTCAATAGAACCTTCTCTCTTTCCAGAGCCATTGGAATCCACTGACATTTTGATTCCAGATTTTAATATAATCTTGGACTTTGCTACAGCACTTTCTGAAAACCTTTAAGAGGTCACAGATTCATATAGAATCCAAATAATTAAAATGAAATTGTGAAAGGCAGGTGTAACAGCATCTCTCTGTAACTTGAGTAGGTAGAAATGGCAGTTTTAATGGTAGATTTCTCTTCACTAAGGGCTGTTATCTGAGGGAAGAAGAGGTCATCTTTTTATAAATGGAAAACAGTCCTCAGAGCAGAAATCAGCATCTGGATCTGCCCTCACGCCTACAACCACAAGAAGCAATGCCTTAAGTTTTAGCTTTTTTTGGCCCTTCTTCCCTGCCCAATCAGCACCAAATCCAAACCATTGTGAAAAAGGTAATATAATGATCTTGTATCCTCTCCCCACAGTAATCACCAGCCTGACAAGTAGGGCATCTCTCTTCAAAGAGGGTATAGGTCTGAACTCTCCCTGGCCCACAGTCATTAACCATGGATACTCAGCAATTTGAAGAAATTACTGAAAAGAGTTCCTTCCATACACAGGTCAAGATAAAAGCTTTTGAGCTGTTAATCTTCTCTGCATGACGCAGAGGTTCCAAAATTAGAATGCAAATCCCTAGAGGGGACAAGATGGGGAGCAAATCCCATTGGCCAGGGAGCCAGATCCTCATAGTGTGCCAATAGCTGTGAATTAGGGCCTAGCACATTTGTGTTCTTCACTATTAGGCAAGTGATAGCTGCTTGCACTTTGCTCAGCAACTCAATATTTTTCAACCTGATAGCTGAAGTTTACTGACCTTTCTGGGGTCTAATTTAAGACCCACTTTTACTCCCAGAAGGGAGAGAGCAGAAATCCCATTAAGGATTGGAGGAGTAAGAAATATTACCTTTAATATACTGACTCTTTTGATTATAATTTCATCAGTATTTTGAGTTACTGCATGTAGGTTTAGGCTTTTCCAGTTTTCCACATTTCCACAGTTTTATATTTTAGTAATTAAAGTACCCAGTAAAGTAATTTAATTACCCAGTTTGGTACATTCATTGTCTCTCTACTTATTTTACTTGCTTATTTTACTTACTTATTTTCTTTTATATTTACTTACATACTTATTTCTAGTGTATGTTTACATACCCAAACAGTGTACTGGGGTTCCAGAGTACTGCAGTCTTTTGCAAATATATATGAGCAATTTCCCGGGAAGTAGTAGTAGATTCCATCAAAGGTTTCGAAATTATACTGTCCCCAAGATTTGCAAATCCCATCTCGGTCCTTACCAGTGTTAGGTACTGGAGAAAACACACTGAGTTTACAAGAAGCATGGTCATCAAAAATTATCAGGTACAAAGACAAATTAATGTCTTCAACTTTAAATAAAGTCAGCACTCTTTTTTAATCCTAAATCTGCAGTTTTAGCCATGTGCAGTCATCATTAAGTTTTTTATTTGCATCAGCAGAGACATTTTAATTAAGTAGAGGCAAGGGATTTAGATATTCTGCCCATCCTGGAAGACAATTCTTGTTGATCCCTAAGCAGATTCCAGAAACCAGTTTATTTAAATAGTGAGTGATTTAATTTGCAATAACCCACTGCTTGTTAAAAGAAATGTAGTGGTTTTTTGGTTATTCAGCTAACTTCTAAAAAAGCTGTCTGGCTCCTGATATACTAGACAATGGTCTATCTGTTATGGTATCTATATATCATTACAGCCTAGGTGCTAAAATGCAGCCATTTCTGATGTTGCTTTCTGTATGTCCCTAATGCATATAATTTTAATCCTCATAGCTACTGGCCCAATGAGAGTCCTGCTTCACAACAATCACAAATATGCTGCTAACAGTATTTTTTTCAAAATCTGTATCCTAAATCTCCCTGAAAGCTGACACTAAACTATTTTGGCCGAAAAAACTTACCAATTTGGCACCTGCTTCCTTGAGCCTGAAATAACTGACAGTCACAGTCACCTGCCTCTGTGCAGGTTGCTCCATTAAGACACTCCTGAGGACATGAACCTGTAAGCAAGCATGCCAGCCTTTTAGTGGATACAGTATTTCGCAAAGAGGCCGAGAGATCCCAGTTAAATCTTTTTATTGTTAAATCACAAGCCACTATATTAGCTGAGAAAATTAACCAACAACAATCTCCATTTTTTACCATACGCTTCATTTTATAGCTTGTGTTCCTTGGTTAAAAGAGAAGTAAGGTTCTTGTTCGGTTTGAGACTTATAAACTAACAAAGGAGCAAAAGGTCAGCCTCCTCCAAGCAAACAAAAGGTCAAGTTCCCATGTAAAGATTTCAAATCCCAGTCCTGCTGATCTCAAAATATACAGGACACAGATCATTCTAATTCACTAAATTCAGCATAATTTGTACATATATTCAGCTTCTCCCCCCTAAACATTACTGCAAAGGGTACATTCAGTTTATCAACCGGCCAGAATAAGTATTTTAGAGAGTCAAAACCGGTCCTAAACAACCTCCCCCACATGCTAAAAAAAAAGTCAGCTAAAAGGTTATTTCTGCTTCAGTGGTGACTGGAGTCAGAGACTTTAGATTCCATGGGAATGGCTTGTTTTATGTTATAATTAGTATTTTTTTTTCCAAAAGCAGTTACATTAAATGGTTTCATACTCTGTTTGAAAGCTAAGACCTCCTTGTGATTTACTAATCATCCATTGAGGTGGGTCCAAATCATCAGTCCCCAAAAGCGAAGAAGAAAGTTAGTCCCCAAGCAAAACTTCACCAGTTTTTGCAGATAGTTGCTTGCCTTCTTAGAGTTGGATTAGAAGTCTACATACATACAAAAGCTTCCAATGTTGCTGATGAAATTTAAAAAGCATTGCAAAAGGCAGGGAGTAAATGAAATAAACAGACCCTTCCACTCCCAATGAGGCACAGCAAAGCTGCTAGTGACACTAAATGGAAAAAAAGTGGGACCTTTACAGTAAAGGCACACAGAAGCCACCAGTGGTTAGGAATATCAACCGTCATTGTGAAAATTCCTTTCCATGCTTAGCTTTGAATTTTTTCCATTTAAGAACTGCTTTCCAAATATATGTAGACACCCTGAAAATACCAAAAAAAGCAAAAACTATTGTTTCTATAACAGCACTAATGGGGAGATCTTTTGCTGGTTTTTGAATTTTGAGTTGTAAAATTGCCTATATTCATTTACATAGAAAAATGCAAAAGAAGGCACCTGCCCAGGCATTTTCCAAGAAGGATACCAAAATTCCAACTGAAGTTGCATACAGTGAACTTTTCTGCAAAACCATTTCTGTAACCTGAGCCTGCTTTACATGTTTGTCCAATGCTTAAATCCCTATAGGAGCAGTTTCATGCTCATTGCCTGAGTACTCCTTTCCCTTTGCACAACGTTATATGCCTCTCTGACATCCTCTGACAAGCCAGAAAAAAAGTGGCAGAAATGAAAAATTATAATAGAACTAAACTTAAAAAAAAAACCAACAAAAAACCCAAAATCTCAAAAGGTTGGCTTCATCAGCTCTTCAGATTTGGTTGTAAGGTCTTTTTTTTGAAAGTACAATTTTAACTAACTTTTTTTTCCGTATTTAACATGGATAAAATGAGAAAATAGGACAGAGTTTTGTAGGTGCATGAAGAGAGGGCTTCCACAGCCCACGGTAACACAGGGGAGCAAGGCAGCATTTTCAGAGCTCTCTCCTCCTGCAGGTAAGGAGCACAGCACTGACCTCCTGGGGGACTCCGCATCAGGGCCCCATGATGGTGTAACCAAGAGGCAGCTTGAACCTGTCAGAGAAAGATAAAAGCAAAATCAGGGTGTTTGTGGTTTACCAATTAATTGATAAAAGCCTGAGGCCTTGCACTCAAACACTGGGTTGGCACTTATAATACAGAAGAGTAATTTGCATCTCAGCAAGCGCATGGCACAGTCATGAGTGCTTCTGGAGGGATTGGCAGTCTGGGAAGCAGAAGCACAGTGGCTTTTGAGGAGACTGGAAAAAGATACAGCTGCTATGTGAGATCACTACTGGCTTCTCAACCATGCCCTCTAGTTCCAGTGAATCACCAGTGTTCCACATGGGAAGTTTTGCATTTACATTTGGAAGGAAAAGGAAGGGGAGAGACTGCAGTCTGACTCTTCATTTCACTCAACTACCCATAGTTGAAGACCTCCCTCTATTACATCCACTCCTCTGACTCATGCTCTTTGCTGCACCCCAATCATCCCACTATGGCTAGTCTAGCTGCAATGGATTTTGTGTTCTCCTTGAAATCCTCCAGAATGGCATTTTGGTTCATCCCAAACAAAAGAGAAAGCAGATCTGCCTGACCTGGTTCCTGTTTAGGAACAGGGAGACTCACACTATGAGGAAGCCCTGCATCTGGCCCAGCATTCTGATACTGCAGTTTGTCACATCACATCTTCCCTTCCAAGAACTGGTCCCATCCAGACTGAAAGTACTCTGGGGCTTTTGCCCCCACTAGTCTGACTGGAAAGTTTACCAGGATGAAGTGTTGAGTACTTAAATATTTTCCACTTATATTTATTCATGGCTGGTTAAATACCTTCCTTTATAAATCTGGTCCTTTTTGCTTAAATAGCTCTTCTTCCCTCTGTTTTTTATTTATTTCTTATCTGACGTTCTATGAAAAAACAGTTACATTTCTGCAGTCCCCACAGACTTAAGTGCCAGCCTTCAGCTGCACAATTAAGCAAAGAAATTGTTTTAGTGTTCACTTGTAAGCTAATTTCTTTCTTGCCTCCTGACTCCACTAATTCTCTACATCTCAAGTTTGAACAGATGGCTGTCAAACACTCATTCAACAAACATTCTTTGGTCAATATGCAAAGAGCATTTTAGGGTTAGTCTTGCCAATGCCCCTTAGAGTGACATAGAAACATCCCTTTTCCAAATGGAAATATGTTGTGGGATGCTTCCACATCTGTTGGAAGTAGTACAATCTGTTTAAAATCAACCTGAAATAGATTTCATTGAATCACCACCTGGAAGGTCCCCTACACCAAAATTATTCCTGGTGCCCATGGTCCATTGCTAGTTGCAGAGGGTCCCTTTCCTCCCTGCACAACACGACCCACTTCCATTTTTCCTGATTGCGACTCCAAGCCACCCTCCTCAGAAAAGCTGCTTTTGGCCTTTGCATCCTTTTTGCAGAGGGTCTTTGGTGAAACAGCACTTCCCTGCTGAGGCCCCTCCAAGGCCACCTCCAGCCCTGCTCTCTCAGAGGCTTGATCACCCTCAGTGCCATGTTTCACACCAGCTGCCTTCTGACTTGGTAGCGGCACGCAGATCTCAAAGGGTCTTGGAGAAAATCAGCCCTGGTTTGGCTGCAGGCTCCCTGCAACCTCCTGAGGCAGGACTGCCTCTGGCTTCCTGCCTACCCTCCTCTAAGGGGTTATAACCCTTGGCTGGGCTCCATAGCCCAAGTGTGTACAAGTGGAGGAACAAGATTCCTCCATTTAGGATTGAATTTCAGCACAACATTGTTGGGATGCAGCACCGAGGCAGCACGGGGCCAGGGCGATGGGAACCAGGGCTGGGCCGAAGCTGCCTGGACACCATTTCCAGGAGGAAGCCTTGCCAGTGGCGCCGCCATTGTGCCTCTCACAAACACAAACAGCTTTCCAGGTTCTGTTCCCCCCACAAAAGACAGAGATGTCCTGGGTCTATTTCCCATGGTGTGTGTCAGTAGGCTCGGCAGGGTAGGCTGCCCACAGGGTGCTTTGCTGAGGGAGAACAAAGGCATTAGGCCATGGCTCAGGCCAGGTGAGCAGGTGTGGAGTAGCTGCTCCTCCTCACTGTCCTCCTGTTACCGCAGCCCATCGCCCCACAAAGGGTCATTTGTAAAGATGGCAATGGCCCAGAGCAGAAAAGGGAGGAGGGTTTCCCCACCCTCCAGCTTTTGGAGGTATAACCTACCTCGGCTGTTACAAGATCTCTTTTCTGTCGAGTTGCATTAGACTCGTTTCTGGAAGAAAACAAAAAGGATCTTGTATTATCAAAGGTCCCTGGAGCAACCTGAATAAGCAAGTCCCCAGAGAGAAGTGTTTCTCTCTCTCTGATTACCATCACTGTATCAAAGAGGTCTTTCTTGGGTTAACAGTTNTGTCTCATTGTACAGAATTGGGCAGCACTCCAATCTCTGCCTGGACAGGGAAGTACCTGGAGTTTTGGGCAGACATAAATAGGCAAAACAGACTTACACAACAGGATACAAAATTGTAAACCAGCTTTGTATTTACTTCATGCTGCATGTCAGTGGCCACAAGTTCCCCAGAGTGTTGCTTGAATATATTCTGATGGTACTTTTGATAGCAAGAGATGACTCTCCAGCTGGAGCCAACTTCAATTTATGATTAAGTTTAGAAACAGGGACATCAAACTATAAAACATACTTAATTCTATCAACACTCCATGAGAGCATATTATTTGACATGCCTGTGTGTCCACTAGATCTATTAGAAGTCGTAAGCTATGTCCAATTTGATGCTTCCATTGAAATTGATGGCATAGATCCCATTTAATTCAATGGGATCAGGAACATTGCCTAGTTTGGGTTTTGTTTGGATTTCAGCTTCTATGTGAAAATTTGTATTGAAAATGTTTATTTTAAGACTGTATAGCACTTCTTTCTCTGTGCTTCAAATAGCAACTAGGGTTTTATCATGCAGCTAAAACTGTAGATGGATGCTCATTTAATGTATTTTTCCAGTCATGAAATCATGATCTCATGCTGTTTTAATTCCATTATTCCTCTAAGCTTTCTTGAGAACATAAAAGTATCATTTTTCATAAGGACCTCCATTTTTCAAACAGAGGACCCATGTCCATTGCATAAATACTTGGAAAAGACTTGTAAACATTCTGAAAGCGTGTTCTACTTCCAACCTACATGTAGATTACATTTTACATGTTGAATTCAAGGCTATATTTTACTTTCTAACTTGCACTGCATTGCACTTGCTCGTTCTTGTTCTGTTTGTAGGTCTTGACAAATAAGGAACAAAAACTTACCTCAAAGTTCTTCTCAAAAGAGAAAGCTTGCAATAAGATCCTGTAGATTAAAAAATCATGAAGTTAAACATTTTTTTCTACAGCATCATTCTGCCCTTGGCAAGCAATGTCAAGTTTAAAACAACATTATTGAACTTCAAGGCTTAACAATCATGAGTTTTCCAGGGCATCTCTGTACACACTCTGTATCCAAGGAATGTAGCACTATATGCACTCCTTCCTATGAATTTGATTCTCTCACACAGTCTTCACCTGCAGGTTTTCGTGGCTGTAGTTCTAGTACATGCTACCATGAAGAAGTGAAAAGAGTTCATAGTTCTTTACAGGCTCAGAACAAAAAAATAGAACAGGTACTCAAAGCTTTCTAGAATCAAACCTCCATGGTTATAAAACTTTTCTGACTTGTTGCTTGTAAGACTCAATTGTAAACAATTTTAAATGAATCCATGCTTAAAACAAGCCAGCAAATAAACAAAATCAAACAAAACCACAAAAAAATATATTACATAATAAATCTTTATATTTGTAGCAGGGAAACTATCTATAAGATCCAGTTGCATTACCTAGAAAATAAGATCATTTCTATAACTAGAAGAGCAATTATTTACCCTAGCAGTCTAAAAATATTTAAACAAACTGCAGGTGCATTCTGTTCAAACAAAATCTTACCTCATTGAAAAATCATTAGATGCTACTCATCTGATAAAAATAGCAAGAAAGGCAAGAAAGTCAGACTTTGTTCATAAATAATTGTTTTCTGACAAATTCAGACATAACTCTTAAAAATTTTATATTTTAGTTTCTACAACTGTGAGAGAGAATGATAATACATATTTGCTTAAACTGCACTTATGAATCCCAGCAAGGTCAAAAAATATGATTGAAAAAGAACTAGCAGTAATACAAAAATATTTAGAAAAATATTTGTAAATATTAGTATTACTACAAAAAAATGGAATAAAATGCTTACCTTGCAAAGTGGACAGCAGTGAATGAAGCAAGAATATACTCCATGGTATCATTAAACTGAGCTTTCCTACAATGTTCATTTCAGTGTAAGTTAGGAAAAGGGAATTTATCCGAATTAATGGCTTTGATTATATGGCATCTTACAACTACGTATTTCTTCAGTGTGTTTAAATCCTTTAGAAGTTAGATAATTGGACTCAAAATAACACAATGCAAAAGAGGAAAAGAGCAGGGGACATCAAGCTTGGTAGCTACATACAGCTTCAGGAGCTTTGCGAGTGTTGCGTGCAACTTCCTGGCTGCACGTCTCTCATTAGCAATGCATGGTAGCTCCTCAGCACAGTCTGTATTAGTTACACTTCCACCAGACCTGCGAGCATTACTCCCCAGTTGAATTGAATCGGCCCTTTATAACACAGCAGACAATGACAGAAATGTTGCCATGTCATGGTGGTTTGAGAGATCCTTCTGTTGTCACACACCTTTGTGTGCATTGAGGCTTGAGCTGAGGGCTATTCTCTAGTCCTTAGTATGGCAAAAGGTTTTTGCAAGACTGTGAAATAATACCACTGTATAAATTATAACTGCATGGTTTTACGAATTAACATATTAATGTTTTTTCTCTGTCCTGAAAGGAGAGAGACGAACTTCTATTAAATAATACATCTGGCTTTTTAAGAATATTTTGGATGCCTTTCTAGGTATATTTTGCTTATAGCACAAAAGCAGGCTTCTCAGAGGATATTATTTTGGTTTAAATAAATCATGTAATGAAAACTTCGTATTAGGAAAAAGGAGAAAGAGGTCAACAGGGCCAAAGAGTTTTATTTCTAATTTTCATTAATATATAAAAACGTAATTTTATCAAAATTAAAAATTATCATGTCTTAAAATAAAGCTACTTTCTTACCTGCTTTACCATAATGGAAACAGAATCATTGGAAAGCACAGCTTTAAAGACACATATAATGCTACTTGAAATTGCTACTGCTCATTTTATTTTGCACAGCCTGTCTTTTGCCTACCCTCCATTCTTCCTAGGAGGTGCTTTGTGAGACCCTCTGAGCATGCTATAGAAGGTGTGGTTGGATCCAAATAAAATTCAGAAGTTGAGGGCCTCTCTTGGGTAAAAAGTTCTCCCACACTTTCTAGTCTTTTCTCTTTCCTGCTTCCCAGATGGACAAGAGAAAGCAAATGAAAACTCAGTCTCTCCAAGCACAGAAAAAGACAAACCCCTGTGCCCACACAGCAGCCAACAGCATCGGTGAAGGTTTGGGATCACTGACGGCACAAGGGTACTTCTTGCAAACTGATGCATAACACTACACTCTGTGTGGAGTATTTAAGAACTATTTTTATTACTGTTTGGATCTGAGAAGCTGACATTCCCGTAGTTGCATTTCAAGAGAGTTTTTGCTTTGTTTTTACTTCTGACTAGCTACGGGCTGGTCCGATGGATTGGCTTTGTCTGTAGCTGGACTGCATCTCTCAGCTCAGTTGCACCTGCAGTATGTGATCCAAAACCAATCCACAACTCAAACAGAAGCAAAAGAAGTGAATTCCTAGGCCATATGGACACATTGATATAGTTGCTCACAGACTTTTAACTCTGATGTGAGAATTTACTGAAAATTTACAGAATTCACAGAAAACAGACTTTCACCATCTCATAAACCTACTATCAAGACTGCTCTCAAGATGAAACCAAGCATTACAACTTCCCATCACTAGTCTCTCTGTTATCTTATTGTCAAGCGAAGTCTGGTTTAGAGACTCTGGGAAACTCAAGCTCCTTTGAGAAATCTGATCTGGGATTCCTCCCTTTCTCAAAACTGTATTTCTCACCATGCTTCATATCAGTTTCACAAGTAAATTCATGTAATATTAATAGAAATGAACTCTATTGGTGTAACAGGAAAAAAAAAAAAGCTATCCAAAATAGCTTTTGTGGGGGTTTTGTTTGGTTTTGGGGTTTTTTTTAACAATTTTTCTATAGCAAAATTGGTATTCACAGCTGTTTAACTTCTAATTTTTAAAAATAGGCCAAGCCTTATTAGCTGCAAAGGAACTTTGTAAAAGTTAAAGTAATTGGCTTCATAAAGTTCAGACATCTCAGCCCAAGGCAAGGTAGAGAACAGCAAAGTCCGAAGCACCCTAAGGATGTCAGTTAAAGAAAAAAGAATTATACAGCCAAGTACTCTGAACTGTAACTCAGAGGACTATATTAAGAAAGAGATTTAAAAAATCAGATCAAATTATATCAAGGCAACACCATATATTATCTACACAAGTATTAGAATAGTCCCAGACTGGCACATCTGAAAAATGTGAACAGGAAAAAATGCACCAGAAAATAATTGCTTTTGTAAGAAAACAAGCACAATACAGAACACACTCATCCACACTTTTAAAATGTCAGTGTTACATTTTTAAGTTACAGATTTTTTTCTTCAAAAACAAAATTGAAACATTTCAGTGGTAATATATTTGTACATGGAAGTCAAAATAATTTTTTTTCTCCAGATTTTCCAACATAATGTTTGAGAGGACTTAAATTTATAGACAGGACATGATGTTCATCAGGATTATAAACAATGGATAAGGAAATAACTCCCTTCGCTGCCATGGGCACAAGCTTACCCTGGTTTGAAAGGGCGTCCTCCATCACTGTTAACAGGGTATTTTCAATGAAAAATTCAAGTGAGGCCACATTTCGCTGTGCACAGATGATCTTCCCAAGGATTAGCATTGGTGAAACTAATGTAAGAGCTGGACAATACAAGGCTGGGGGCACTTCCTCTTTTCTGAGAACCATCTCCCCAGCTGCTCAAGAAACCTTCCTAACAGTCTGAAGATCAAATTCATAGTTTCTCTGGGGATGTGTTTCTCTGGCCAGAGCAGATGCCCAATGAAAAATGCTTCATTACTATCCCTGCAAAATCAGGACATGAGGAAAGGACACATTTTTACAAACACCTTCAAACTTCACAGCAGTTACAGTTTCCCAATGAAATTAAAGCCCTCTAGTGGGTGATCAGTAAGCAATCTCTCAGAATAGAAATCTCCAGCCATTCAGGCAAACAGCAGCCCAAATCCACAAACATTTCTCATTTAGAAAGCAAGCATGTAGGAATGACATCACTCTGCAGGATTAATGGGGCATTTTTATAGGATCAGAGTTCAGTTCAGAAAGCATTTTTATTATGTTACGAGTCTTCTGGTTGAAGAAATGACATGCAGGTATCATCTCTGAATATATTAGTAGCAATGTAAGTTTTATTTTCAGCCGTTCCACAAAAGAACAGCAAAACAATAGCCCCCAATTGTTACACGCTGTTCTGTGAGTAGAAAAACAGATCCATCAGGCTTCCTCAAAACTGTGAAATCCACCCCAAGGTTATTGGCATCAGGTATTCCATCTCCCCCGCCTCATTAGGTTTCACACCACCACAACTTTGCATCATCTCTTTTCCCCTCCATCCCACAGATCTCACAGCCAGACAAGAATCAGTTTTGGACGAGCTACAGCATAGGGTACATCTGTGCCAACTAGCAGGCTAGGAAGCATTTCCTAAGCAATGAGTGAGCCATTGCTTTTCAGTCACGCAGCCAAACAACTAGAGACTTTATTTTCGCTCAGCTAATTAACCTCAAGACTCAAGTTTTAACAAACTCATAGGAATTCAAGCAATCAAACTCAAAAGTTAGCTCTGCATAGCATCTTTTCCTTGCAAAACCAAGCCAGGAGGCTGAGTATGGCAGTTTTCAGCCCCGCAAAAGCTTCGAGTGCAGGGAGGACTGAGGAAGGCAGACCCATGCATTTTGCCAAAGACAGGAGTCTGGGACGGAGTATCCCATTTGCTTCGTGCAAAACCAAATAATCTTGGTATATAAATTGGTGACAGAATATGCAACAGTCCCCTTCACTTCAAGAGGAGCATGAGAGGTTTGAATACGAGCATTGCACTTCTATTCAGATCATGGAATGTAGCTTTTTCGCAGCAAAAACTGACAGCTAAAATGGGGAGATGGATACAGAATTCCTTTTTTAGAAGGAATTTGTTTGGTACACATTTAACTCTTGACTGACTGTGAGTATACCTCTAATACTCTCCACTGAAAAAGCAGAGACCTTATGACAAATGCTTAAGCATTAATAAAAAGCTGTAAGCACCAGTTTTATTAAACTAGAGCCAAAAGGTGGATTTTACTGTTCTTTCCAATTCCCCACACACATGGGAAGCTGGTTTAACTTTGTGTTGACTGAAGACACTGAAAAAAAAATCCCAATAAGTCAATGAGGATAACATGCTAAGAGAAAGCCCAACAAAAATCTCAAGCATCAAGGTGCCCCTGTGGCAATTCCGGTATTGCCATACAAGCATACAGACATGAAAATACCAGGCTTGGAGAGCAACACAGCAGTAGCTGGGCTCTCAGCATCTTAGTCTGCAATGTTTCTTCTCACACCACTGGGTCAGCTTGTATCCACAGCCTCACTCCATTACTTGCATCTCTCCAAAAGGGATGGGATGAGTCTCTGTAACTCGTCAGCCCATCCCACATTTACTCAATTTACTTGTCCCTGGGTAAAAGGACAGAAACTGAAACCTCCTACATTTAATACGCACATCCTGTAGCCATATTTTTGAAAATTACTTTTTAATTCGCTTTTTTCACCCTTTCTTCTTCTAAGGCTTTCAAATTGCCTCACCTAGCTCGTAACAGAAGCAGTTACTCCTCTGGGCTTGTACTGTGTGAACATGCAGTTGAAGGATTACTCAGTCAGACCTAATCTTAAAACACAAAATCCTTGGAATTATTTTTACAAAATACTATATTTAAGTATTTTAAGTTTCCTACATTTAGATGTACTAGTCCAAGACTGTCTCTGCATTATCTGGTAATGCAAGTGTCCAACACACCTCCCTTCCCTGCCCCCTTAATGACTTTGGTTTTGACAATGTTAACTACCGGAAAGGTGAAGACTGAAATCGTCCATGAAAGACTGTGCTGCTGCATGTGCCCTCAAAATCCAGGATGTGAGCCTTCTTTATGTTTGGATAACATTACTCTACAGAAGAAAGCTCTTCTTTACTCCTAAAACCCTACCTTCTCCAGAATTACTATGAAAGGATAAAAAAAGAACTGCCATCAACCCTCTGGGTTCTACTATAATAAAAATCCTTTCGTGTATCAATTTTAACACAGAGTGAAAAAATCTATTTACCAACCCAAGAAAAGGCAATTTAGAGACATGAAAATTATCAAATTCTGTTTATTGACTGCCACGTGATTAGAGACCAACTTTAACGGTAAGACTTCTGGTAGCGCGCACGAGCACCAGGTCCTCCAAATTTCTTGGACTCACAACGGCGAGGATCTGCAACAAGCAGAGTCCTATCATACTGGATTAGAATATCCTTGATCTCTTTCTTGGAAGCTTCATCAACATCTGTTAAAAAAAAAAATCTTTAGTTTAAGCAGTTTCACATGGAACAATTCCATATTAATACTTTTTGCAATAAAACAACCAAAAGCCATACATTTCTACTTGAAGCTAATAAAACAATCGAAGTTACTCACATTTTTGATAGTAAGCCACCAAAGCTTTGGAAATAGCTTGACGGATAGCTGTTAAAAAAAGAGAAAAGATCAGTAAGGACTGAAAAGCTATTCAAAATTTAAACACAAAACGCCAGTTATCTGAGAAATGTGGTTTTTTGTTCACTGTCAAATTGTCCTTCCTCTCCTTAATATCCCCTCCCACATACTCCACGTGACCCTTACTTTGGCAAATCTTAGGAACACCCACAGTTCATTTGTCGATTTGACAGCTGCCAGCCTGCTGAGAAATTGCACAAGGGCTGTCTGATCACCTTCTCTCCCAAGTACTAACGTAGGTTCATCTTCTAGCTACAAGCAGTCAACTTTCAAACTCTTTAGAAACACAGTTCTCTGAAATGTCTACACTTTTCAACAAAGATGAAATTGTGTGTTGAAAGACTTAAGGAAGCAGAAGGGACAACAGGATGGTCTGAGTGCTAGAACATGGCAATACAAAAACAGTAATCAGAACTTAAACCGGGAGAATGGGAGTAACTTAACTGTCAGGATGTAGTTACACTTATCTGTCAAAATATTAACATCAGGATATTGATGAAAACATGAATGTTCTGAAAAACAAATGGTATTGAGTTCGGGCCTAAAATTTGCCTCTGCTTTTTATGCAGCCTCAGCTTCACTTCACTAACTACATTCAAATTAAGAGCAGAACAAATCCATCTTTTATAAAGATGAACTCTTATCAACAGCTAACACAAATATAGTTCCAGCCTTCTCAGTAAAGGGAGAACTGCCCAGCTTTGCTCACACCAGAAAGATGCTTCTGAACAGCACAGAAATATACAACTAAGGATATAATTTCTAATGCTAAACCCCTCCTAAAATCCTTGTGCTTAGCTGCATTTGAACTATCCTGTCACTGCACAACGTGAAGGCAGTTCCTGTGCATTTCATCAAAACTTCCATTTTGCTTCACTCAGCTTATTCTGTTACAGCTTTGCACATAAAATGTAAATACGCCCTTATGAAAAACTACCTTGCACCGTGGGTAAAGAACAGTTGGTAAGTCACTATTCCAAACTTAAGCCTCTTAAATATGTGCCTGCATTGGGTCTGGCTGAGAAGATTTTCTTGCAACAGCTCTCATCTGGTTTGTGTCCCGGCTAGAGCTGAGCAGCGCATGGATAGCACCAAGGCTGTGCCTACAACATATCTCCATCACCATTAGGCTGGGAGTGCGCAAGATCTTGGAGGAAACACAGCCAGAACAGCGGATATCCACTGACCAGAGGGGACATTCCATACCAGAGGATGTCTGCTCAGCAGTAAAAGCAAAGGAAGAGCAACTGCTGTAGGTATTGAGGCCTCACTTCCCGGGAAGTGGCTGAACATTGCCTGCTGATGGAAGCCTTTTGTTTTCCTTTGCTTCAGCGCACAGTCTTTGCTTTTGCTTTATTCATCTGCCTTCATCTTGACCCACAAGGTTTTTTCATCTTATTCTCTCCCCCTCCCCATCAGGATAAGAAGAGTGATAAAGCAGCTTAGTGGGAACCAGGCACCCAGCCAGGGTCAACTCACCACTGGCTTTACCCATTCCAGCCCACATCAGAAATCCCACCAAAAACGTTACCATAGATTTGTGCTACGTGGCCACCACCCTTCACACGGACTCTGATGTCAACACCAGCAAACCGCTCCTTGCCCAGGAGGAGGACAGGTTCAAGCAGCTGGGAAATTAAACACAAAGAAAATTTGTTTGCAATGAGGATCACAGATTATAGCAGCTTGATCAAATGTGATGTTATTGAACCTTCCCAATAATGGAGCCTCAATTTTAAAAGCATGCAACCAGATCAAGTACACCTCCTGCCGAGTTCTTTGACATCTACTATGTCGTAAGACCTATTTACCAAAGTCTTTGGTTTATTTAAGTGCCAAATAGCTTAAGAGCAAAGCACATGTACATGGGAACTCAGAACAAGGGAACGGTTTAACCAGAATGCCCTAACTACATACAGAAATAAGTTCATTAAAACTGAAGACCCAAAGTAGTTTATAGGTAATTTTCTTCACTATTTATTGTACTTTACAGTTATCTAGACAGTTTCAGATTTTGTCAGCATTGTTCAGCAGCTATTGTATAAAGTGCTAAACAACCTTTTCAAAATGAGGGCTTTAAGTCACCCATATCAGTTTAGAAAGCGGATAGAAGTTTAGAAAATACTTCACATTTTAACTGAAACCTGTAAAGCAAAGGCCCCCTCACAGAAGTGCAACTTACTGAATTTTCGTAACAGCATCTGTATTTTAGGTTAACAACCAAAAATTTGTCACTTTCAGTAGGACAAGCCACTTGTCCCTAGTGAAAAGCAATTACATGTGTAAAAGGGAAGCAGGGCAGAGGCTGGGTGGATGCTTACTTTGTACTGCAGAGTTCTGGGCTCAATCATTTCCAGAGGTCTTCCATTAACTTTAATGAGGCCATTCCCTCTCTTGCAATGAGCAACAGCCGTTGCAGTTTTCTAAAAATCCAAATGTGTGATAACACAGCGTTTCGTTTTTGCACGAGCAGCAAGAACTTCAATTCCATTTTAACAATCGAGCAGTCTTAGTCTTACAACCCAGACCAACATAACTAAATGAAGCAGTATCTCTCCCTACATCTTCAGGTATAATCACATCATTAAAACAGAATCTTAGCAAGAATCTCGGTGTTAGATTTATAGATACAAGATTTAGTTGTATACGAAGGAAAGACCCCTCCGTTCTACAATACCGTCGTTTTGTGGCTCATTTTCTCACATGTGATTGCTACCGTGAATTATTCGAGACACTGCATTCCGTCCAACAAGGGAGAACTTTACCTTTCCGCCACCACGGCACAACGCGACCCTCGGATACAGGCAATGGTAAGCCAGGCCACTGTGGACTGGGGCGACAGCGGCGGCCACTCCCGAAGACTCCGGTGAGAGGCCACCGGACCCCCTCCCTCCCGAAGGGAGCAAACCCTNCCGCGCCGCAAAGCACAACGCCATCACTTCCGCCAGCGCGACAGAGAGCGCGCCCGGCGCGCTTTGCGGCAGCGCGGGGCCCCGCCTCGGGCAGAGCCGGCCCGGGCTCGGCCCCGGCGGCGGGAAGGGGCTGGGAGGGGTTGGAGGGGGTTGGAAGGGATTGGAAGGGATTCCAGGAGCCCCGGGGAGCCTGTGCAGCCGGCCAGGGGCTTCTGCCCCCGGTGAGTCCGCTGTGTTCCTTGTTAGGTCCCAGTCACAAAGCAGAACGTAGTTAGGCTTCTGCTGTAAAGACAACAAAATGATGCCGTGCCCCAAAGGCTTACAGTCGCTCTTTGAACCTCCTTGAGATGCAACAATACAAACTCCGTAGCTTTTTAAATTTTGAACTCTGGTAAAGTGGAGAAGATGAAGCACTAAACCTTGTATTCGTTTCTAGTACTTTCTAGGACTGTACACTGACACGTTCTTAGGCAATGCCTTGTACCCACTTAAATACTCAGTGATGGTTATATTTAAGATGAACTCAGAGTTCTTTTTAGATTTAGTGCACTCAGGAAACCCCATCAAATTTATCTTCTGTCTCCCTTTTTTTTCTTGTTTAATATCTGTCGTAAAGCATGGAGTTTAAGTCATTTTCAGACTTAAAATGTTTTACTTTTAATGTGGTAGTATTTACTATGCAAAATTTTCTAGAAGGACAATAGGAGAATCTTTTGATGAAGTGAGGTTACTCTTCTTAGATATTTTAAATGATAAGAGATTTGAATCACTGTGATGTATTAGAAAGTTGGCTGCTCAAATGAAACAATCAGTTCCTTTGTCTTTGGACAGGATTTTAAATACTGAACATTAGTCATCAGTCATGTGAGGATTTAAACAAGCACTTAGCTTTATGCAATTTGAGTGATTAGTTCTGTTCAAGTGAATAGGCCTGTGCAGAACATATAAGATTTAGCACATCTCAAACCCTCAATTGTAAAAAGCTTTAACATGTGATCCAAGAAGTGATTTATTTCTTTAAGGCGGTTTCCTTAGAAAGGGTGTTTATGCAGTCACATGTGTCTATCATCCAGTCTTTCCCTATCATCAGAGGAAGGGGAATGGTCACCTTGTTGGCCAGTTTCAGTTCCTGAAGATGAGTGGAAATTTCAGAACCAATTTAGGTTTTACATATTTGGTGAAAATAGGTGGCTCGGCATAAGAGAGATCTTTAACTTGGACAATGAAAGCAGCTGCAGGAGCTGAAATACTAAGACATTATGAAACCTTTATTTAGGTGAAAAAGAGAAAACATAATACCTAATTAACCCAGTTAGACAAAAAGGTTCAGCTAAGACTTATGATCAATCCAAAGGTGAGCCATTTGTAGTTCAGTTTTGTTGGGTGTCCAGGGAACTTTTAAAGAAAAAGGAAGCTACTCTAAATCTGTTTCCTCTGTGGGCATTATCTAAGGTCTGCTACTGAAGATCTGTAACTTAATAGGAAGTATACCATTAAATAGGTATTTTTTAAATGCATAAAACTTATATTTTGGGACCATGATTTCTTAGGTCCTTTAAAATTCATCCTTGTTTGGGTGTTCATCTGCTGCATGCTCTTCCTGGAACTGAAAGCAACCATCCTAGAGGAGCCTGTGTGAAAACCAGGGACATACCTACATACATGTATCTTTCTGCTTTCTATTAGCAGATGAAGACAATAACTAACATGTAGCAGTAAGTTTGCCTGGAAGATAAGGTTAAAGGCTTTGTGCTGTTTCTTCCCTTTGCTTTCTAGCATAAAAACAATAAGAGCTAAGAGGTTATAGGCTGTAACATTGTAAGAGTTAATTGGAACATGAATAGCACAAAACAAGCAAAAAACCTCAAAGATACCAGAATGGAAATGAAATCCCTCAGGTAATATACTATACTTTTAGAAAAAGTCCCAGCACTAACAATATCCCTATTCAGTTTTACTCAACACATAGTACTTCAAAATGGTAATGTATCTCAGATTTCAAAAGGAATACATGGTAAGGATTTCCAAGCACCATCTACAAATTCTTGTGTTCACTCCCTTTTTATTTGCGAAATAATTGCACCTGTGGAATGTAACACATTTGTTTGGTGGCCTTCTTTTTTTGCCTTCTTTTTTTTTTTTTTTTAACCTGATTTTGCGCCAGTGTGAGAACTTCTATAGGGGATAATCAGACGCAGAGAAATTAGAGCATGTTTGCTGGTAAACCACTCTTAGCAGAAAGAGCATCCCTTTAAAAAGCTGGCAGGTTTGGACTCATCTAGATATTGGGCATTTTATTATTTCCTAATAGAAGGAAAACTATTTGGATTTTACTGAAATGTAAGTACTTTATTTCGCAGTCATTCTGCATTCTGATAACAGATGATGTGTTGGTATCTTCGTAGCAAAAAGATTCTTACAACTACTAAATCTTTTACATGGGCATTTAGTGAGGCTTTAAGGGATTGGGAGTCTCACTACCTGACCTCCTCACTGGGGCTGCTTTGACCTCATTGCAGGCTATGATGTAAGGTGCTGCTGTGACCTGCTCATCTCCCGCAGACCAGCCACAGGCAGTGCTGCTCTCCCACTTTTCTGGAAACAGTGAGGGTATGGCAGCAGGATGTAGCACTGTAAGGAGTGTCTCTGACAACATCTCCAGTTGTTTATTTACTTTGTGGCAGGAGCACAAACCTTGGGCATGTAACCTGGCTCCACAGGGAGGAGGGCTGGAAGGGAATGGCAGGAGGTGGACAAAGGGGAGCTGAGCAGAGCCAGTGAGTTGGGCTGAGGAGAGCAGCCCTGAATCTTTCTTTGGAAATTTGCCAGTGCGGAGCATATGGAAAACAGCAGAACAAAACCTGTGTGTCAGTCCACTGCTCACCAAGACTGTCAGGCTGATGCAGTGCAACCCATGATTTTTAAATTTATTTGTGACTTGAATGATCGCAATTTATTTGGCAACACAGGAGTCAAATATATTGAAGATTTTTGTGACTTTCATGCTTGCGTGGGGTTTTTTTCTGGGATTTTATGTAGTTAGGAATTTAAAACAGCAAGTGTCTGGACTCCCATGGGAAATCATGATGTTGGTGGTCTGCTCAGATCTTGTCATCTTTGAATTCAAATTCACATGGAAGTTCAGAAGGTAAACATTCAAAGAGGACAGCATTTTAGCTTCTCCTTAGCATGGAATTATGTAGCTGCCAAGAGTGTAAGGCAACAAAGAGTCAAGGTCATTATGTTAACAAGGCCAGCTGTAATGTGATGCTAAATTTCCTCCTGTTTAAAAAGGAGAGAAAATGCTCTCAGTGGAAAAATAATGGGAGAAATAGTGAGATAATACATCTTCCTCCTGTATTATCTGAAACATTAATAGAAAGGTAAGAGCTGTGGCAAAATATAATCAGTTACTTTACATATATTGTCATAGGAAATAAAATTATTGTGAAAGTAAAGAAATGTTTAGGGGCAATACAAAGGAACATTCTACACAGTCCATAATCACATTAAAAAGGATCCACGCCTTCTACCAAAATGTCCTAATTTGCAATTGATTGTCCTTTGTAGGATTTTGTGTGGTTTTTTAGCAGAGTGGATAATTTTAACCAGGGAACAGATTTGTCGGATTTCATGCATGATAAACAAAGCAAATTCTCTGAACTTTTTACTTCAGACAGCAAAATCATCTCTTCAGAAGGCAATGTTGGTCTTGTACAGATTTGTGTCTTTTGAAAATTAGTGTATTCCTTCACTAGGAAGTATGAAGCATTTCAAGAAAGAAGATACTGACATCCCTTTTTGATGGCAGATCTTATAATCTGAAAGGTCTGGGATACCAGAATATAGTTCTCATATTACAGTTTGCCAGTGATGCATGTTTGATGATAAAGGGTAATTAGCTAATGGATCCCATTATTTCTGAGGCTTGCTTTTCACAGATCATATTCATCCAGGGAGCAGCTGAAAAGTTTTCTAAACTCAATTAGTGCAAGAATGCTGTGGCCAGTGGAAAAATGTTTGATGCATGCCAGAAAAACAGATCTTCCCAGCTCTTGGAAATAGTTCTGAAAACAAATATGGATCACACAAGATTTTCATGGCAAAATTTTTTTTTTCCCTAAAAATATATTTAAAATCTAAAGCAAAATTTTTGGTTTAATTATCCGTCTCAAATGAAGCTCTGTAGTATAAGCTCTGGAACATAAGGATATGGGTTATCCTGGTTGGTGTGAATGCTGACTCCCATTTTCGGGTAAAAATGTTAATGTTGCACTGAGACTGAAAACATGAGGCAATTTCTAATGTAGAAATTCACACTGTGATAGGCTTATTCACACTGAAATTCAATGGATAAAAATAATTAGCAAGACAATAGTTTACTTAGGACCAGGCTTAGCATTGCTACTTGGGAAAAATCACAATTAATGATTGTCTTGACTTTCACTTTTAATGAATAGGCTAGCTCTTTCACTACAATAAACAATAGAATTACAAAGCCCATCTTGTATCTGAACATACAGACAAAGATCGAGGCTCATTGTTTCAGCTCTGTTACCTGGCTTGTTGCTGAAATGTGAAAAAAGTTGTAACTTCAGTTTGCAACATACATCCTATTTACAGTGGCTGGAAGTTTGTATTATCAGTTAACATACTAACTTTCCAGCCAGAAAGCTATGGCTCATTTTAGAATCTGTCTAAAGGCTAAAATTTAATGATCTAGGATTTCGACTTGGAATATATATTCAAACTCCCTTGCAGCATACAAGGCTTTAGTGAAATCTATTGACAGCAAATTAGAATTATTTAAAACTATTCTCTGCATTCACAGAAGCTGCTTTTAAGTATGTGTGCGTGAGCTCACACACTCACACTTTTGTATGTCAACAGGAATCAAAGCTGCAAGAAGCTGACCTGGCAACAACCCTGTACCCCCCAAGCTACACTAATAAGCAAAGAAGTAAATAGAATCACACACATGAAACAATTTGGGTTTTTTTAGAACAGAACGGCATCTCCAAGCTTCCTGCTGTATTTTACTGCCCCGGGAGGCTGCTTCTCAGTTTAGTTCCCATTTTTAGAAACTAAACACAGCAGGGTCCAGTGGGATCCAGCTGCCCTCTCTCAACTCTTTTGCAGAAAGAGAAGTCCTGGGTCTTAACTTCTGCAAGGCTATTTGTATCCTTTCTCCTTTCTTATATTAAAGAAATAAGAGGAAGGGTGGCCGTAGAAATAGACACTTACACTCAAAATACAGGCTTTTTACTCCAGTTGGCCTAATTATGTTCAGATTGCACATACAGTCCTGCACTCCATGATCCATGGGTCTGCATTTCTTTTTAAGTCACACATTTGATGTAACACCTACAGAAAGTTGCTGCCTTCTAGTAGATAAAAAGAAAAGCAGAAAAAGACTTAAATATGCACACACTTTGCTGAAACATCAATCATGGTTTAGAGCAGAAAGAGATAGGCTTCTGTGAAGTTATATTAATATCTACTGAGGTAATTTCTATTTCTGATTTTGAATGTTTGTTGTTTCAAGTTAAACATTTTCCATTGCCTGTGGTAAGAGAGCAGATTAGGCAGAAGCATCAGAGCTTGTGAACTGTTATGTACTTACTGACCTACCAGAGAACAGAGACATTTTCTTCAGAAACTTGAGCAGTTGAACTCTAAAGGAGAATGAACCCTTTTGGCAAGGCTTTGTAAGGGCTCTGGATGGAAAATCTTGTGTTTATCAAACAGAGAGAGCAAGCAGAAATGTAGTGAGTGTTCAACTTGTAGAATTAAGGGAAAATAATAACACATTTTATTCACAGAGAGCCGAACACAGCTAGGTTATCTGGATGCTGGGTGCTATCAGGAATCATGGAATTGTCAAACACAGCAGAGTACCTGTCTGGTGTAGGACTGACAAAGTGGTTGTTACCTATTACCAGCTGTAGCTCTTGAAACAATTCTCAATACTTTGTTATATGTTAATAGTTGATGCATTTTAAAGTAATCTATCCACCCTCACCTAGCCTTTTGTTCAGGGACCACAGAGAAGAAATTGTAGAGGCTGGTATCTCCAAATGACTCTTCCATAGTTCATTCCCCACTGTTCCCAAGAGAATCTAGCCCACAATATCTACACACCAGGAGATCTGCACAGTTCACAGAAACACAAACACATGCAGTATTACAACACACGTATTAAAGTGACTTTTTTTTACAAGATCAAAAACAGATAGAAAATATGAAGGGCTGTGGGAAAGCTTTTACCGAATAAAAATGTCTGTGGAGGCTTGATCATATGTGGGCCTGTGAATAACACTCAGGAGATCATAAACTTTAGACAAATCCAGATGGTTAGACAGCAAACCAGATGCTTTTATTTATGAAGACAAAGTTCACATTTTATAAGGTACTTTGTTCTTCTAGAGAAGGTTTCATACACAAAGTATAAGAATTATATGTGTGTTCTATGATGATGGACTGGAACATTCATACAAATAAAGTCTCATCCAGTAGTCCATTGTTCTTTCAGTACATGAAGGAATGACGTGAAGTTGTGTCAGGGGAGGTTTAGGTTGGATATTAGAAGGTTTTTAACCCAGAGGGTGATTGGGCAATGGAACAGGCTGCCCAGGGAAGTGGCAGAGTTGTGATCTGTGGAGGTGTTTAGAAGAGGTGTAGATGGTACTTGGGAAATGTTTTAGTGTTGGATTTGGCAGTATTTGGTTTGTAGTTGGACTTGATGATCTTAAAATGTCCTTTCTGACATAGATGATTCTGTGATTTTATGGTTGGTGCCTCTAGTTTTACACATGAAAGACGCTGTTGATGCAAGCTTACAAAGACTTGCCAAATTAAGGAGTTTGGAAAGTAAGGTAAGTATAGAAATACAAACTCTGGTGATTTTATACCACACAAAAATCAGTGGTTAGATTGGAAATGAATGCCAGATTTCAAAAATGTTTAAAATGTATATGAGACTTAGATGCCTAAATCTAAAAGGAATACAAAATCTGTGCCTTTAAGTAACTTAGGAACCTGAGTTCTGTTTGCAGAATGACATAGATTCATATTTACATCTAACTTAAAGTCAGTTAGATTAAGCTTTTTAAAGTACCTCTACCTTTTGTAATTAGGACTCCTGTTCATTATCATTGGAAATCTCTGGAACGTTTATAGACACCATGCTGTCTGTATCAAGGGGAGTAAACCTTTCTATTCTACCAATTCCATTATTTTAAGGGGTTTGAAAGGTAACAGATTGAGTATATCACAGACACACCAGGGTTGTGCTTGGGACAAATACATCAGGGTATTAAGGGTTCAAAAATGTATTCCGTTGGATTTAAAAATGCTCTGAACTGTTATTCTTAGTAATTCTTATATAAGCACTTTTTTTTTTTTTTAAGATTGGGGTTAAAAGCTTTTCAAGTCTGTTTATTATGCATTCTGGACTCAGTTACTAGTTGTTTATTTTAAAAGTTAAAGTCTTTTGAAAAAAAAGGTCCCATATTATCTCTACCATGTAATTCCATTCCATGGTCAGCAGCATTTTACATAGGTAAGCCACAAACATAATTTTTCACAATCTTCCATCATCCCAAAATCTGTTTAATGGTATTACATATTTTTACCTTTTCATATCAAGCTGATGAAATACTTTTTTATCCATAGACAGCATGCAGTTTCAGATCTTTTAATGTTCAATTTGAATGTACTTGGTGTTTATACCTTTTTCACTAAAATTATGGAAGACTTGAAATGTTCTGTATTGTATTAATTTTTGAAATGTCTTTCATACAGTTCTTATGTAACAAATAATATTAATAGTGCTTTAATAAAATAATAAAACGTGATACAGTGATTTATCATTTTGAATAAAATATTCTGCAGTTAGTTTTATGTCATGATCTTGACAGATATCTGCCTTTGAGCAGCACAAAAGTCAAACCATCATTTGAGCAAAAAGAAAAAGGGACCATCTCTGTGTGATCTCAGGCTATGCATGCATGAATTTCCTCTATGCAGTGATCAAATCCTCTGAATGCAAAGACTTAAACAAACTAACCTAAAGTTGTGACTGAACATGCACAGAGTCCTTGCCTTCAGTATCAGGAGCTGCAGTTTTAATTCAACACTTTCATTCAGTGCCTTTATTGATTGCTGTCAATGAGGCCATTTGGAAACCATAGCAACAGAAATCTTGCTTTATATAGAGCAATGTCAGTGCAGGCTTGCCTGGTTAGAGCTTGAAATGCACATTTTATCTAAATTCTCCATGTTCCCGTTGATGTCTGCAAGTTTGGATTTCAAATTTGTTGGTATATGTCCCTGAGTAATGATGTGACAGCTGTTCAATAGGTAGCTCTGGTCCAAACAACATAACACTACTCTAAAGAATGTATGCAGTTATTCTTTCCCAAACATCCAAAAGAAACAACCACTTTATGGGATGTTCTGAGAATAAAAAATTAATCTCAAAATGCATTTTCTTTCAGCTATTCCTGCATTAACTTTCCAGAGGAAAGGCTGGGCAGAGGGTTTCACTCGAGCTACACTGTAAGGACCAATTGATAATTTCACATGTAACTCTTGCATAACCATTTAGTGATCAGACCTCCAGTTCTAATCCAATCTAGATTTGAAATCAGTTCACTTAAAGGGACTTTTGCAACTTTTGTTTGGAGTCCTGTAGAACGCTTTCTACTGAAGGCTTCCTCAAACACAACTAAAAACCATAGTCAGTGATTTACTCAGGTGTTTTCCACCCCACATATGTATTCCTTCCATCTCTTCCCTCCTTGCTAATTCTCTCCTTTATCCCTTTGCCTCTGTTTTGTCAGAGGGTTGTGACAAGCAGCCTGGAACAGACTCAGTGCTGATCTAAATGTGGGTGGGTGGCAGGAGATGAGGAGGACAAAGCCGGCTAGTGTGTGGCCCAACATAGCTGTGAACGTCATTGTGGTATGGAGAGCGGGAACACACTGGGTTGGCATTAATGCCAGCTGCCATGGGGGTGAATGTTCCTGTAGCTTTTCCATCACCACCAAGCAAGACCTGCACCTCAAACATGGTGGACAAGCTACAGTGAAGTGTGTTTGCACTAACTCAAATTTGTCACTACTTACCTGTACTAAAGAATGACTAAAAATCAGCTGATTTGTATTACTGTCATGGACTCAAAAATAATGCTTGAAAAAATATTGCTATTAACTTCGACGTGGATCTCAAAAGCAGTGCTTTTCATAAGGGGTCTGAGCTGGGGGCTGGTCACGTTGTCCATTTCACATGCTTGGTTTTCCAAGCATGGCTTGCTTTTGTCTGTTTTTGAAAGTCCTGCAAGCCCTCCACAACACCCACTTCCCAAAAGAAATACTTACTGGCTTGAACAGTTTAATATAAAAATATTAATTGGATTGATTAACCCTTTATAAGCTACAGCCCTTTTGAACTGTTCCATGGCTCCTTTGGTAGCTGTAGCTGGGAGTTTGAGCAGCACTGCTCTAGCCAATAGTTGTGACTAGGTGTTAAGGATAGGTGGGTAGGTGTTAAGCTGCCACAACCTTCCTGAAGCATCTCCAGGAGGAGGGCCTCCCACCAGGTGAACAGTAACCAACACTACACTCACACGCTGCTGATCGCTCTCCAAGCGGTGGAGGCAGGAAGGGCCTTTGTATGGCAATCTAGCAGAAGTTTTATTTTATCGACACACTGAAGGGGACCGGGTCAAAGGCCAAGATGGTTGGAGGGTCCAGGCTTATATATGGGTAGAAGGGGGTGGACCCAACAGTAGCCGCCAATCACTGAGAGGTGTGGGTGGGAAAAAGGAGTACAGTGACCAATAGGAAAACACGAGGGTAAACTGACAGGAGTACAAATGACCAATAGGAAAACACGAGGGTAAACTGACAGGAGTACAAAGCAATAGAGTTACAAAGAAACTACTAGAAAACTGACCATATTTGCTCAACCGGGGTGTAATGGCCAACGGGCAGCAGGGGGGTGTGGTGCTGGGGTTGACTGACAGCATGTCAGTTAAACAGGGAGTCCATAGGGGAAGGCTGAAGTCTAGGGGACATTCTTCCAAGGCATAGCCCCAGGAAGTCCCCTAGCAGGCCCACAGGCCTCGACAACTAGTTAATATTGCCAGCAAACTGCTTTGTTACTGAAAAAAAAAAAAATATTATTAACCTGGAAGTAAGCAGGCATCTTTCTTGAACATGAAACCACTTTTCTGAGATGCCTGCTAGCATTAAGATAACCGAAGGATTTATTTGTAGTGAAATTGTCTCTAGAGGCCTCCACTACCCTAAAGTGTTTGCTGTCCTCTCCTTAGGAACATGCATCCGGTGTCACTCACAAGCCAAGAGGCTTGAAAAGAAACAGGAACCCGCCAGTGGTGGGTGGGGAAAAAAGCTGTGGGGCTGCCAGAGGGAGCTGGTAAAGGACAAGTAGATAATGAGAAGCAGAGCTGGTCTGAGCCCTCACCTACAGGCTGCCTTCACTGAATTCCACTCCCCATGAGAGTTTAGATTCCTCCATTTGCAAATTGTCATGGACACTTACGTGCTTTTTTTTTTCTTTTCCTGTGCTTAGTTCACAGAAGGTTATTTCTGCCGCCCCGGGGATACGGAAGGAAGCCCCAGCTGCTTTCCCAGTGTTCCCCCTCTGTCTTGCAGCCCCATCAGAAGCCTGGCTGTGCCAGCTTGACTTGCACACTGGGGGCTCCCTCTGCCATCCCGTAAAGAGATATGGAGGGATTAGGGTTCTGGCTTGTAACTTGCTCCACAACACTGAAACATGTGCCTTCCTGTACAATCCATACCCACTTCTGTGTTTAGGATACTTTAGCCCACGTATTGAATGTTTTTCTCACACACACACACAAATATGTGTGTCTTGGTTTCGACACAGTAATGATCCAGCTTCACTAGTTTGCTCAATCTGTTTTTTGGCACCCCAGAAACACAGAGCAACTGTAAAGCCTGCTTAATTGAGCAATTAAACTTTATGACTGCTCTGCATCCCTGAAGCAGTAAAAGGCAGACAGAGTGCACTGGGAAATCTTGCCCATCATTTGGCAAAACTAAGGAAGCACAAATCTCCTCAAACCAGCCCTCACCCCATGCAGAGCCACTGAGTATCACGTCTGGTCCAGTAGGGCTGCGCTGGCAGCAGGGTGTCAAGAGGACAGGTGTGGGCAGAGATTAGGCAGAGTTTACCTTTGCAAAAATGCAGACATAGCCCCTTTCTTAAAATGCGCTTTTCATTGTCTGTAATGGAAGTCCACTAAAGATAATGGTGCTTGAGATGTAAAAATTGTACCCTAATCTCATCAAACCCTTGGACTGTGCATGGGCAGAAGACTTGAAATCTGTGATGTTTATAGGATCAAATCTTACTTTTCAGGAGCACTGCTGATGAAAAATTTTGTCTTTAATTCTAGTGACCCATCTAGAAGAATAACTGCTGCTAGAAGTCTCATCACCATTCTGTTAGTCTTTCTTGGAGACTATTATTTTCTATACAAAAACCCCAGAAGTAGTCCAAGTACAGAGGCAGACTGGGAGCACTGCTGATTCCAGTATGCGCTCTGAATCTACTCTTGACTTGCTGGCTGACCTTGAACCAAAGTCCTAGATCTGAGTACTACCTCCTTTGGGAAAGTTGAGGACTGGGTTTGAATCTTGCATTTTAGACCTACCTCTTCAAATATTTTCTCTAACTATTTGGTTGAAACAGTTCTTCCAGAGGCAGGGTGTTAAATACTCCTGGAAGGGGTTAAGTGGATCGGGCTGTTTGATTCCTTCAGGAAATGGGAACTACATTCTAGAGAAAGAAGGAACATGGGCTGTGCATGGTTCTGAACTTTTCACAGAAAGGCTTAAGATGAAATACATAGAGATTGTAACTGGAATATGAAGTTATTGCTAATATGTTTGTCAGCAAAACCCTGTCTCCCTGTCTAGGATGAAGAGCTTTTTATTCTTAAGCAGGAAGATTTAGTTTAAGATAATGAAAGTAAAGCACCCACACAAACCTGCTATTTGTTTTTCTCATTCCATTCACATTAAAAAATATACTTGTTCTATTATAAAAGACTTGCCTTGCACTTACTCTTAGGAGTGCAAGTAGCTGGAAATGTCCCTTTTAAATTTTTTGGCTGCTTAGTTACCACAGCTTCTTGCTATCCAAATAGACTCACTCTTTCAGGGCTGCGAGATGGGGAGAGATAAACACAAGGAGCAATTGTGGCTTCCTGCCACCAGCCCTGCTCAGAAAGCAAGAAAGCAATAGCAGATGAACCGTTGCTGCAGCAGCAGTGGGAAGCTGTGGCCTCAAAGGAATAGGGGGGAAAAAAATCCAACCAAATATCTTGAGAACAAGATAAATAATGTCAAATAATGTGCTCTCTTCTAGTCTACTTTGCTTAGTCAATAGTTTTAAGGTAGCTGTTACTCTTCCAGGAAATAATCCATGTAGATTTTCTTAGAAAGTATTGGGTTTGAGGCAGTGCAGTGGGATATTCTATATGCAAGACTTACTATAGTGGCAGCCAAATTAAAAATTATGTGGTATAGTCATTTATCAGCTGGAATTGTTGCATGAGTTTTGCCTAAATGTTATTGTCAAGTGTTGAGCTTTGTTACCTGGCCATATATTTCCTTGTTTCCTTGTTCAGTTTTGGAAACTGTGAGTAGAAAGAAACAAAACTGGCTGATGGGGGAGAAAATGAGAGAAACGGGAAAAAATCCGAGACAATAAAGTTGAAGGTCAAAAGCTCCAAGAAGAGGCAAGATCCAAAACGTGAACAGCTCTCAAGCAAACTGGCCTTTCCATTCCCCCTGGTGGGATGTGGAGCAGGCCATTTTTCTATCAGAAACTGCAGGATTCATTTCTGCTGTCATAGGGCTTTGTAACATTTCCCACTTTTGCAGAGGGAGGGAAATAACAGCATTTATTTGTTGTTTCTTCAACTTTCAGCAAGGTTGCATGTGGTGCAGCCAACTGCTGCTAGCAGGAGCTAAGCCCAGCGTGTTTCTCACAACGGGAAGGTTACACAATGCTGTGGGTGGCAGAGTATTTCTGGGAGGCTGGGAGGCCCACTTTGCTGCGGACTTTCCTTGCATCATTTCCTGAAATAGAGATTGACTGATGTGATATAGTCTTACTTTTATTAGTTTTTTTTTCTCAAACCACACTTCACACTTGTATGTTCTTTGCCGAGTTGCATTTTGAAGAGAAGATCATAGAGGCTCAAATCAAGGTGCACTGTATTTTGACTTGAGTTCTCCCCAGTTCCTCAGGTTTTTTTCTCTTTTCTTCTGGCATCTCAGAATGGAAACTCTGCCAAAGCACTGAATAGGAAGGGAATTATATTCTCTGCAATATTTGTCACAATTTTTATTCACTTTACTTTGGGCTGTCCTCAACTTGTGCTTTCTTAATGTGCTACAGATTTCAGAGTTGACAGTGGGTAACTGTAAGGAGCCAAGAGCTGGTCAGCATGCAACTGGGGTTTTAAGTCTCAGGAAAGTGTAGGAGGTAGTTTAGAATTTAAGTTGTTTGGCTGGTTTTTTCCATGGGAAAAAGATACCTCTTCTCTGTCCCTTGTGCATGGGAGAAATGTGAAAGAAGGGTCGTCTGGCGACTTCCTGCTTTCCTACTTAGCAAACCCACGACAGCCACTGTCAGTGTCCTACCCTTTAGCCTACTATTTACCAGTCTTCGTGTATTTTTGATGAAATTATTAACAGAAGTGAATTTAAATATGATATATTGCACACTCCATTTCTATCAGGACCTGAGAGGAATGCAACTGTAGGAAATAGTGTTTTAATTTGTATGTTTCTGCATAACATTATTTAATTAAAAGCCATTTGTTTCATCGAATTAGTCTTGCTTTTGTTTTTCACTATAATGTGGACTAGGCAACAAGTTCAGCTTTGAGATTTAGAGCTTATTCTTTCTTGTGCTACAACAGGGAAGGGCATGGGATGACAAAATAGATATGCTTCATTACTCAAAACAGCTCATCAGCTATGTGGTATCAGTGCTCTTAACTGTAATGAAAATACAAATGTGCTCATTCTGTAGCAGTTTCAATCAACATATTTAACTTCTTATTTTCAACTCATGTATAGCTTATGAAACATCTCAGAATGCTATTTCCAATAATAGGAAACAACAAAAAAAAGCAGTTAACTATTCCTCCCATATAAACTGCACTTGGATTACCATGTTTAATAGCCAGCATTGGACCTACACTCCATGGTTTTATCTCACCTACTTTTCTTAGCTCTTTTGAAATTTTAAGTCCAAAGTCTGCAGTTCAGTTAATTCTGCATTTAGGAAAAAAAAAGGAATAAATCTATTTGTTTCCAGTTTGCTCTCTACTAATTTCATTTAATTCATTGCCCTTATTGTAAGAAATAATTCTATTCACCTTTTTGATCCTGACCAAGTTTTTTTTTGTATGTCCCCAGCATATCTTTTTCCTGCATCTTTCGAATGTGAAAAATTTGATCCATATGGTGTTACCACACAGGAGCTGGCCAGTATGTTACTTACTTCTAGGACATCCTACCACTGCTTACAGTATTCACATTTGGATTGCAGTGGCACAGTCATAAATTTTTATTTAATTTGGCTTTTGATGATTGCAGGCACTTCTAGTTGAATGTCTGTGACATATTTTTTAGATTACCTTTAGAGATACTTGCATCTCCCTGTGTCCTAAATTGGACACTTGTCTTCCAGGCATAGGTTTGTAATGCCCACTGATGACCAGGTCCCAAATCTTACACTGCCTGCTGTGAAATTAGTATGCATTCAGAGGATGGAATAGTGACCTTCAGTTTAGGAAACAGTGCATCATTAATAGTCTTTCTGGCAGCAAAAACACATTTGCACTAAGTTAACCAGCTCTGAGTCTTGTGCTCCTCTGCTTAATAATGTGTCATTTTCACAAAGGCTATGAGACATTGGAAAACAAGGCTGGTAGGCTATGATATGTATTAATTAAATTTATAACTTTAAAACTAATTATTACGGCCTTTTATACCACCTTTGAGGCATAATTAAATGCTTCGTTTAACATAGTAAAAATTCCAGGTCTATAACAAGGCATACTAAGGTGCATTCTGGTTTTTAATGCTTGTGGTCCTCATTGACCCCTCATTGACTTATTTACTATAAAATGAATCTCTAAATGAGCAGCACCTGGGAAGGTCAAAGAATGACTCTTCGAAAACCCTTGTTCAAATATGCCAAGAAACAGAGAGAAGTTGCTGTAGCACTAGCAGAGGTATTCATAAGAGGTAAGGAAGACTGGTTATAGCCATGTTAGGGCTGTTGAAAAGGTATTATTTTGCTTCTTCCGTATATTTTATTATCTGAAAGATCTTGATTCCTTGTTTTAAATTCTGCAGATTAGATACCTGTTTACACTGTTTTTACATTAGGTCTTTGTCTATCCTGCAAAATAGCAGCTGCTAAAGAAAAACACAGATTTCTTGCTGCTCTGCTCTGTAACTGTTGATGGAATCTTTCTTATTCCAGTTAAAATGAAAAATCATAGGTCCATGGCAGATTTCCCGTGCTTTAATAGAGCCTTGCTGAGGCAGTTGTGTTTGGTTTGTTGTGCTGTGCAGGGGCTCATTACTCAATACCTCTCAGTTTAAGTGAAAGCTCCTTTTGTCTGGGAACAAGAGCTGGAATGCCAACACACGGCGCTGTCATGTCCCACAGGAATAGGTGCCAGGCTGCTCAGCCCCCAGCTTCCCTCTGCTTTAAATCAAGACCTGTTGAAATGGGCACACCTCTCTGACATGCTTCATCACACTGCCATTTCTGAACAAAACCCTTATCAACCTGTCACTTTGCCTTTTAAAAATGCTGTCTCTTTCCAACAATGGAAGAATGGTTTTGTGCAGCATCCCAGGACCATAGTCTGCCTTATCTTTGCTGAGAATGGTGCAAGTTTCATCTGCAAAGTGCTCCCAATAATAAACAAATAAAAATCTGAAAGTATTTACTGCACATCCTGCCACTGCACATCCACAGATGCAAGCAGTTTATGACGTATTAAAAACTTGCTTCCACTTGGTGTTGTGATGTCAAGTATCTTCCTTTCATAAAAATACTGATGTCGTTTCATTTTCATCCAATTAGTCATTATGAAAAGTGTGCTTTTGCACTTAGAAGTGTTCACCCAAACTTTGCTCAGTTCTGGAGATGTCACTCCATACTTTGATTGTAATTCTTTTTCAGCCAAGAAAATGAAGAGCAGGAGATGAAACTACTTTGTCTTCTCTTCTGAGCATATTTTTGTGGTTTTCTACCTTGCCCATGAAGAGAGAAAAAAAAAAAAATTAGACATACTAGCCCACTGCTTCCTGGATTGTATTTCATCTTTCCCTAGACCTGAACTATGCTTGTACAAGTTTGTTTACACAGTTCAGTATTTAGTGATTATCATATTTTTTTATTTGATTAAGCTTTTAAAGCTGTATGCATTACTCAAAAGACAGTGAAGCTAAATAAGGCTAATGCTAAAACACTATTATTTGGGGTTCAAAGGGTTATTTTAGACAGTCTGCATTTTGCAAGATCCCTGCACGTGATCATTAATTACGGGGCTTTCTAAGAACACTCTCTGCTTTTATAAAACCAGTAAAATAAGACATTGGAATCTTAAGCATAGTAATGTTATGGTTATAAACAATTAAAAATATTCCTCCCAATTTTGGTTATTGAGATGTAATGTAAAACATTGATCATCTCATTTTGCTCCATACTTGCAGTTGTAACTAAAATCCACAAATGTATACAAGAAAATATCTCTTGGTTTCATTTCAATATGGATGAGATCCTTCAGTATTAAATGATTCTGCAGTTTTGGAGAGAATCAAAATGAAACTACAAACAGCTTCTTTAAAAGCTGTCTGCAGTTTTCACATTTTCAACAGATTGCTCAATTGCACTGCAAGACCTGGGAGTTGTGTTTATTTGATTATATTGTATCAGAGGTGACTTACATTTTTAAAAAATAAAAGAATTTTTTTTCTGACCTCTTCATATGCTAACATATCAGTGAGGAACAGTTTCAGCACAAAAAAGCAGAGATGTGAAGGTTTTTTATTTCTGAATGCTTTTACATTTCTGCATTCAAAGCACAGGAGTGGTAATGAAGCACTTTAACTATTTGGGAAAATAATACACAAGGATTAACTATTCAACAACTTTAGAGATCATAATGGGGACAGCCCGGGCTATTTCTGAACTTTTGGAGTTCTCTATTTTCTGAAAAGAGAAAGAGTGTGAGGCTATAGACACTAAGCAGATTTCACCAGCCTCAGAGGGTGATAGGTAAAGTCAGAGGGAAACAAGTTGGGAGTCCAGAGGATGGGAGTGCAAGCTACTGCTGTGGAAGGCTTTGTTACCCACCTGGTTCAGAAGGAGAACACTAAAAACCACAGCACGGCTGCAACTGCAAGAGAGAAAAACCCTGTTAGGGAGGGAGCAGCAGTAAGGCCGTGCCTGTAAGGAGTAACAGGAAATCCTTCTGTAATTGCACTAATGGTAAGAGGAAGGCTGAGAAAGCTTTGGTCTGCTGCATCGAGGGGAGGAAAGATCTAAACAGATGCTGAAAAGGCTAAAGTGTTTAATGCCTTTTTGCTGGCGACCTCTCTGCAGAGGACATCTGCTACCAGATGCCTGGCACAAATCACCCAAGTGACAGAGGACTAGGGTAAAGAAAATACAAGTACTTAAGAAAGTTTAAAATTCCCACATCAGCTAGCGAGAATGTCTACCAATAAATTTCATCCCGAGCCTTTAGACACAATGAGCCTAGATCTGCTATGGAGGATTACCTCATTTAAATGTAGCCAGCTAAAAGTTGGCACTCATTGCAAACCATTTCTTTATTTTAGGGGTCCCTGACCCCTTCCCAGGGCTCCCCCTGTGCTGCCCAAAAGCCAGAATGCCATTTCAACCCCCTGGGACTACCAGTTCCTGCTCCAGTGACACTGCAGCCGGCCTCCAGCTCCTCACAGCCCTGCCTGCAGGAATACTTAAGATCAAAAATATATTACCATGTGGTCTCACTCTCTTTTCAGTAAATATGTGTAAATAAGGAAGGGAAATATCCCCTGACCCCTGTAACAATGCAGATTAAATCTGTTCTCTTGCATGCTCCTTTCCAAAATATCTGTATCTGCCTCCTGTTCCCTTTACATCCTGACTTCCATGCAAAATGACTTTGTTTTTCTAGCATGTCATTTCAATAAAGATATTTGCTCTGCACATATCTGCAATGCTTGTTCTGCTCTTAGAAACTGCAAATATTCTGCACCTGACAGGTTGCATAATGAGGCTTGGTGAAAGAAATATGGTCAGTAAGTGCTTAAAATAACCCTTTCATCTCTCTTCTTACCAGCAGCTTGTCTCTCTGAAGTTTCCTTTTACAGGGTGATTTGGAAGTTCCTTTTGAGTAGCTTACATTTTATCTCTGGTTGGACATGAAATAACTCCACACACTGTACTGGAGGGAACATGGTGTTCTAATATCACAGGCACAGCTGCTTGGGCAGAGGAGACTATTAACAATGAGGCCTGATAAACTAAGTAGATACCTACAAAAATGTTGCTACCTCATTAGAGATATTCTATCTTGCAGCACAGCTCTGTTAGAGTTTTCATTTGGCTAGTGAAGTATGAAATGAAAGGACAAATAAGCAGATGATCCTTTTTAATCAGTTTAATTAAAAAGGAAAGTTAGTACTTACTTTTACTTCCTTTCCTTTTAATCAAGCAAAAAGTATAATGTAATTTGTGTACCACAGACAGCCAAAATAGTAGGAAAAGACCTGCTGCACAGTTTTATCAGTTTAATCTTTTTTCTTCTGAACGTCATTTGGCATTTGTGCTCAGAACTCATATGGACAAAAATCCTAAGAAAAATATCCACTGCCAGATCGGCTGGCTGTGTCCCAGTTAAACTCTCTTTCTACTTTTAGCTTTGTATTGCCAATGAAAAATACCCAAACAAAACTATTCATTGGTGGAAAGCTTGATCACAGCCAATTGCTGTGACAGTCAAGAGGGAACTGTGTTTTGTTTGCATTTTTTAATGGAAAAGTACCAATCCCTCATCAAATCCTGTTCTTGTTTAGCAAAGGTGACTGCAATGGCAGCTGTAGAAGAACCTCTGCAATCTCAGTTTTCTGTTACCCCTGAGGCAGGGAAGAAGCCACTAGTACCAGTTCAGCTGCTTCACAAGTTCTCTGAGTCTGCAGCTGAGTAAGAAGCACAAGCTGGAAGGATCAAGGATATTTATATTTCTTTAGCTGTTCTGAAAGGACTTCTCTTGCTTCGTGACCATGCTCCTTTCATGTGATTTTTGACTGGCAGTCTTTCCCGATCCAGATTGTGGCTGCTCAAAATGTGCCTCTTCTAGATCCTCCTGCCCTCAAAAGAACTCAAAACTATTAGCATTTTAGTAACTTCTTCAAGTGTTTTTAAATGTTATTTAATACAGACAGACCTTCTCATTTAGGTAAATTTGAATCCCAAATGAAAATTAATGTAACAATCTATGTGCCTTTCAAAGTGTCTCTGGCATGATGAATAGACAGCTCTAAGTGAGGGAGAGAGAATAAATAAGAAAATGTGGCTACCTCAAACCTTTGTTTACTAAGAGAAAAAAGAGAAACTTGGAAATTACTAAGAGAAATACGCTATAAATGAGAAAACTGAATGGATCTGGAAGAAACCCCCATATACAGCTGTGGTACTGGTGTGTTTGCCCTTCCAGAGCTGGTGGAGGGACAAGACCAGTAGAGATGGGGTCCTTCCAGGCAAAATGTGGGAACCAGAGGTGGAGCTGAGCAGGAGGAACACCTCTGTGTAACAAATAGTGGGTGGCAGCCTTTTAGAGATAAGAGCAGCAAAAAGCAGGGCCAAACCGGATGAGTGCAAATTGCCTTAATTTTTAAGCAATTAATTATATATGGAGGTGCTTTTTGTGGGGGGGTCCAGAAATTTTATGTGCTTCTATGAACTAAAAATTGCACGTTTAATGAAGTCTCAGTGAGGCTTGCATAGCACCTTAAAAGAACAAAGCCTATGTACAAAAGAATACTCAGAGAGTCAAGGTGTAAGGCCCATGAGGAAAAAGGAGCTTTGCCTGTTACATTACTTAAATACTGAATCATTTCCAGTATCATGTGCCAGGTAATCATTCCAGTGCATGTAAGCTGTACCAGTATGATCTGATACATCAAGAGGCAAGCAGGTTACATCATTTGTCTTGATCTTATCAGAACACAAAACCCATGTCTCTTTTTTGTGTTCAGTGCATCATTTCCTAAAGTACTTTTATTGTGTTTCTTTCCCAGATGAATTTTTCTGTTCATTGCCTACTAAATCCTTGGTGCAATCTGCAAGTCCTAGCGTAATTCATTTAGTTCACTATCTGCTGCCTGAGCATAAACCCAGAATTTGTTTAGCTGTTGTTCTAGTAGCCTGAAGGCTATTTCAGTCACAAAAAGAGCATTTTAGTTGCCTAACTTGGGAGCTTGATGCTATTTGAGAAGCTCTGGAATATCTAAGCCACCCATTAGAGTCGATAACACAAAATCTGTGGGAGACCTACAGTGTTTGCAAGTGGCAGGTAGAGAGATGCAGGACCTTTAGTTCATGTGAAGTGATATTTGGGTAACTGGGTAGATCCTCAATAGCTGATCATAAATATATTATTGTGCTGTGGAAGGTTCAGCTTGAATGTAAGCCAACATTCTCGTGCCTGTTAACTTTTCCTGGTGCTGTACATATCTTCTTGCAGTCTGTTCTCTGAAAAGCAATTAACAAGTAATTATGTTCTATCTCATCTCAAGCTCATGTGAAGGAAACTCAAACACAGGAAGTTAGAATAATGTTCAGAATTACACTATTACACTGATATTTAGACTTTAATTCATTTGCCAAGTTAGACATATGCATCATTCAGCTTCTAAGCTTGGTTTTCAGTAGCCATAGAAACTGGAGAAGAGTGAAAATGGCATGACTTATTTCTTCTTTAGTTTACTGATCTTGAAAAGAATTCCTGAATCTGCAGTGCTGTGTTATATTTAATCACAATTTTGTCCAATGTAATTTTATGTCAGGAGTTGTATCTAACTTAAAAACATTATCAGGTATCTCATATTTTAGCATCTGGTATTAAAACTGCAGGAAAGGTTCGATTTCAATTAGACTAAAACACAAAAATTGCTTCCCTTGGTGACAATCCACCCTATAAGTAGATGTTTTCCTAAACTACGTTCCTACTTAATAGTCCTGTCATTTCTCACTGCTTGCTATATACCCTGCTTGGCTCCTGCTGAGAATGATGTTTGCAGGAGGAAACAGATGGTGAAGTAGTGATGCTAGAAAAATACTTAGCTCATCTAAGCTGTTCCTGTGGCCACTGAAGCTTATGGAAGCACTAGAATATATAAAACCTTATGTAGTCTTCAAGCATGGCATTTTTGCAAATGCTGATCATTATAAAAATACCTTATAATAGCAAAATAAGCTGAGATGGAAGAGACCAACAAGGATTGTTGGCCTTGCACAGGACCATCCCCAAGAGTCACACCGGGTGCCTGAGGGTGTTGTCCAAACTCTTACTGAACTCAGTCAGGCTGTGACCACTTCCCTGGGGAGTCCTGATACAACTTCAGGGTCTGGTCACTGATGCCTTTTTATTTTACCCTCTGTTAAGCTTCCTAGATGTATATGAAAATGTGGTCAGTATCTTTAGGAACAGACTTCTTTCGAAATCACAACTAAGTCATTACTCAGTTATGGCTTTGGGATGCCAATTTCCATATCCAATTATTCCCGGATTTACAAATTTAAATCATATTAAAAAAATGAGATATTAATCATACATATTCAAGTATGTTATCTTAAATAACTTACGTAGTTTTTAAATTAAATTTGGATGTAACTACTCAGGACTAAAACCCTTCTTTTTAAAAGTAGATTTATATTAGATTTATAAATACATAAATATTTTCTATAAATATATCAATCTAGTTTAATAAATAACCTTTTATCTGTTTGCTGGTGTGAGATGCCTCCACTTTCTGAAAGCCACTGGAACATATTATGAAGTCCTGTTCCGGTTCAGGAGCCTGATGTGAGACTGGGGATTTGCCACGCATGTTGGGCATAGGTGTGGCTGAGCTCACCCCCTCTGCCCAGGCTGGTTTGGAGGCCCTGCACTGCCCAATGCCCAGGGTGCAGCCTGCTCCTGCTTGTGAGTCCGACTGCTGCCAAAGCAGTGCCAGCACGGCCAGCAGCGGCTCTCCCTGACACAGCACAGTCTTCCTTTCCTGACACACCTCCCTGCACACACAGCCTGTGAACATACAGAAAAATAACCGTGTGACAAACTGGATGAGCCCTGCCAAGGGGGAGCAGTCCTTGCTCCCCCGGCAGCTGGAGCCTTGTCGGCAGCTGGTGTGGTGCCACCCGTGTGCACCCAGCTTTCCTGGGGATGAGCCCCTGGAGCCTGCGCACTTCTAGCCTGCAAGTCTGAGCCTGTTTGAACTAACTTTTATGTGTGCAAGAGTATGACAGTATGGCCTCATGATCAGCCATACCATGATCCATCCAGACCCCACTGTCTCATTCTGTGTCAGCCATCCAGTGGCATGCTCAGTGAGAGGGCCTTGTCTCAATTTTCCTCATTAATCCATCTCCAGAAGAATATTTCCCCTCTATGCTCTTGTGAGATGTGCAGTTTTCCAGCAACTTTAGCTTTTCTGTGCACAAAGCCTTTAAAATTCCTGCAAATTAAAAAAAAAAAATTCTTATGCTTCAGCTGAGTCCTGTCTCAAGTTTTTTCCAGCTCAAGAGCTGACTATTATAATTTAACATTTAAATTCTTCTTTTTGGCAAATGCAGGATTCAAAAGATGTTCCTCAAACTGAAATGATGAACTTTCAACAATACATGTTTTAGAAAAAGTCGCTGGTATCCAGTAGTTTTTTGGAACTCCTCTTTTTGTGACTTTTCTGAAAACTCAGTAAAAATCCAGTAGCACATTAATATGAGTATTCAATTTCTGTGGTATAAATGGCACTAAATCTGTTTCCTTTTTTCCATGTAGCAAATATAGTTGACCCTGTGTCAGATGAATTAATTTATTTAAGAAATGTGTGAACACCAATGTCATGCATCAGTTTAAAAAAGTGATAGGCAGTGTAGTGCCTTGCCAAGTGAAGGTATTCTGAGAGTCTGAAACGGGTCCAACCCGGTCCAAACACAGTGCATCCTATTTATTGAGCGTTCCAGACTGATATTTCCTTTCATTTTCTTTTTTATCTTCATCAGTTTGAGTCTCTTCTTTCTCTGATTCCATATAACATTGTCATGGGTTCTGTCTGACTTCTTTTGTTTTGTTTTACGTAAAGATGTGAGAGTGGACACCAAATTTTATCTCAATGACTTTAGTCACAGCATTAAAATGAAAGGAAAGCCTACCTTCATTGGAGGCTTTATTGTAAAGTGTTAATTCAGTGGAGAGTGTTTGTCTTTAAATAACTGATACTTTATTTGAACAGTTCATGGAAGTATCCAGCTGCATGAGTGCACTGTTCACATTGTGAGTTTCTGACTGCAATAATGTGATCAGTTTTATTGCTGAAGGGACTTATTTGACACTTGTTTTCCCATTTTTTCCTCCCAAATATCCCAGAATGCTAATTAACTGGAATAGAAGTAGCAAGCAAATATGATGGAGGAAAAAAAATTTGATGTACAGCAACAAAAACATTTGCTCCAGTTGGTTTTGTTTCGGACGTGCAAATAAAGAAGTGCACACTTTGCAGTGAGACATGTACACAGCTTGGCAGAGGTTTTATAGCTGACATTATGCTATTCCCTGCCTACAGAGAAGAGTCTTACACAAATCTCTTAAGAGTTCTTTTTGCACCTTTTTGTCTCAACATCAGTTTCCAGGACTGCATGGAAGAAAGCTATCGTATTAACATTTTTGCATTATTTACTGTGATACTTACGTAATTCTATCATATGGTCTGTTTTCCAACACATATAGTTTTGTCCAACTTTTTTTTAAATTATTATAATTTTCTGAGAATATAATTATTCTGGCCTCTGAAAAAGGATTCCACAATTTCCCCTGTTTAATGGGAAAGACAAAACATTGGAAGTATTTGAAGCCCAAGAAGCTCCTGAAAAAATTTATAGAAGTTAATGCCATAACTGTCTAGCCTCGGAGAGTTGCCACTTGGAAGGGCCCTGCTTAGACTTTGAATTTAATTTGTCAGCGTCATGTCTTTAAAAAGTAATCTTCAGCACTTCAGTTGTCTCCCCAAAACTGTAACACCACTGCACCGGTACACCGGGGCAGACCTGTTTGAGTCCAGGATGCCAGAGGAATTTGTCACAAAGATATTCCCCAAGAACAGTGGAAGTCTCCTATGCTATAAGCATCTTCTGTCACTCCCTTGCTGTGTGTTATTGGCACGAGGCAGTCAGTGAGCAAGGGCTTTGTGAATCCTTTATGCCCCAATAATCCTGGCTACTAAAATAGCCCTTTTGAGACTGCTGGCATCTACACTAGCCTTTAAACTCTTTGCTATACACCAGCCCCAACAGGGTTCCACAACCAGGAGAAAATAAGTTAGGCCTTAAGCAAATTTTCTACAGCCTGCATGCTGCACTGGGCAGTCCCTTCACCGCTTGGATGGTCTGAGCTTGCTTTTGTGCTGAAAAGGTTATGTAGAAATAGCAAGAATGTATTTTTACATAGTAAGCTTGTACTTTCTTTTTGCCCCAGTTGAAAACCTAGTGGTAAGGGACACAGCATCTGTGAAATACTGTGAATTATTACATAGTACACATAGCCTACAGTATTTTCGGTGAAAGCTGCAGGTTGCTGGGTGAATTAAGAGGTTATTAGTCTTCTTCCGGTGAAGAGACAGTTGCATTTGTTCACCTGAAAAGCACTGCTGGTCAGCTGTCACTGAAGCAACGCACTGCTTTTAAGAAATCCTTGGCTAATGTATTCATCTGTTTTGTGAGGAAAAACATCTGCATGTTGTGCCAGCCACAAAACCTTATGCACAACGGTGCGTAACTTGATGTATAAATCTCTAGTACACTTAGAAGGGCTTCTAAGACAACCAGCATTTGATTTTGGCAGCTTAAGCCATCTACTTTAGGCTGATGTCTGGTCTAAAATAAATCATATCTGTGTCACAAGCTAAATATCTGGAGTCTGTTTCTCTCTTAGTAAAAACAAAATCTATTCTAGATGTGAATTGCTCAAATTTTAGCAGCAAGTAAAAGCTGTAATCAGTCTTAATTTAACTGCCTCTGGGTATTGACCAAATCATTTTACATAAAGATAGAAATGAATGCCTCACGTACTTGTAAGCTTTCTCTCATTTTCATTTTTCACACAGCATTTCAAATCTTCCCTAAAAAATACTCATGGAGTAAAATCCTGGTCCCAATTAATGTAATGGCAAACCTCCTACTGACATTTGGTGAGCAGAGATTTAACTCAGCCTGAAAGCTGATAGTAACTTTAACTCACTGGGCTGAAACCTGAGATCCAGAAGGAAGGGCATACAGTAAATAGATAATTAGTTTATTTCTAGCCTGTATGCTAACAATCAAGTAATAATGCATGTTTGTATCATTTCCAATGACACAAGGAAAGCAACTACTCCCTACAAGTAATACAAGATGCAGCAAATATTTGTCTCACCAAATTTTTTCTATCTTCAGAAAGATAGCCGATATTCTGAAATACTACATTGACTTCCTGAACCAAGATTATAGTCACTGCTTTTAAAAAAAATAACTTCTTAGATTATACCTGTAGATAGTGCCCTTCATATTTAATGTGCTGAATTTTAAACCGCACAAAATTAAGTAGGAGTTTTAGTTTTGTTTATTATATATATACACACAGAGTACTTAAAAAGATCTGCCTGCATTTATGAATACTTACAGATTACTCTTTGAATGCAAATTATAGAATAGGTGATTTGTTACCAGCTAATAATTAAATGTAAGACGAACCAAGATATTTTAAAATCGACTGTAGATATATTGGGAGACCTTCCATTATATTTTTGAATATTACATGTGTCCTTCTAATGGTATGATCTGTCAAAGCAGAAAAGAAACAAATAACTCCAAGAGTTTTCCCAGATTCCCAAATGCAATAGGCAACAAAAAAAGTAGTTAGCCAGACACCTATAAGCACTTAGAGATGAAATTACCTGCAGTGGACTTCAAGGGGAGAGCCTGTGTTGCAGGAAGGCAGAGCTTGGATGCAGCACAGCCAGGCAAGTTGTGTACATCTGATTTGCTAGCTCAGTGTCCTGGTAAATGAGGTTGTTAAGAAAGAGAGTTCAATTTTAGAAGCAGGGACTCCTCTTGTGCTGATATGCAGCATGCAGTACATGAAGCAGGGCAGTCACAGGAATGTTTCCAGTGTCCATTTGTTTCTTCACCAGATGAGCCTGGCAAAAGGAGCTCACAAACACACAAAACAGAGGCATTGCCTTGCTATAAAGATGATCTCTGCTCTGAAGCTAAGAAAAGTGAAGTCCTTCACAGGTATTTCCTTCCAGAAAGTGGGGTCCAAGGAAGTGTAGGCCTGTAGATCTTGTGGGTGAGACATCAGCTCATCTCACATTAACATTTTTCTCCCTAAGTGCTCTGTTCCTATGAATAAGTGATATTTTACTTGGGAGAAGCCTTTCTCAGTCACTGCTCTTACCTCCGGGACCCGGCTGCTGAAGAACAGTCTCTGGCAGACATCAGATCCAGTCAGACCTGCTGCAGATTGGTGGCTGGGTGCCAGAGGAGCCAGGGCCAAGGGTGGGAGAGTGCCGTGTCTCCACCAGGAGAGGGAAAGAAGGAGGGTTGGAAGGTAAAGGGTGTGGGCTAGCAAGGCATTGCAGGGGTAGTTTAGCTCTCACAGGTATAGAAATAGCTGACTTGGTGTGCTGTGCTCCTCTAAAGCCAGGATAAGCTGGCGGTGGTGGTCCTGAAAGAAAAAAGGAGGACAAATAGGTGAGCTGTACCAGAAAAACTATCAATTCTCTAATAAATATACACTAGTCCTCAGCTGATAACCATAGTAAACAGGATAGTGAGTGTTTAGGTAACCCTAGTCTCTTTCTTCAATGTTATGTCATAAATGAGCTTTTCATGGAAAGGAGCTTTCCAAGTAGAACAGCACTTCCTTTTTTAATCTTAATATTAAAATTAGCCATAGGAATTTATGTCACACTTACTTCAACCTTGAATGAAGACGGAAAATTAAATTTTACTACTGTTAAAACATCACAAAAGAAATGGCAACCAAAGATGTTCAAAGATCTGTGGTCAAAGAAGGTGTTTAAAAAGTAAGTCCCAGTAAGTGCTTTAATTAATGTACATCTTGACCCATGGAAATTAATAATAAGATTGCCATTTGCTTGAGTGAAAAAGATATTCCTCAGTTTGCCATGCAATTTCCTGGTCTAGGGATGGACCAAAGTCTGTGGGCTTGACTATTCAATCTGGTTGCCTTAGAAGATTTGCATTCAGTAGATCTTGTCCTGTTGCATCAACAAACAAAGATTTACTGGGAAAGACACTTGAGGAAACTTCTGAATCTCTTACACCACCTCTCCTTACCTCCCCTACTCACTCCTCTCGCCTCTTCACAGCTTCACAGCACATACTCCCACATCTGTTCCCTGCAAAGACCCTTTCAAATCAATCTGGCATATATTCAGCCCTGAATGCAAAGGCAGGCCATTGGTTATTGGTTCTCAATGGACAAAATATTTTATCTGAAATTACTTGATTTCAGGAAAAAACCAACAAAACTTCCCCTGTAGCTACAAAAACCAGTCTCTGCACTTGCTTGTCTTTTCTAGGTCTGGAAGCTGATAAGCTAATTTTTCTGCTTTCGGAATCTCCCACCTGTCTATGTGCTTTTCTGTTTGCTTCCAAATCATCTCACTCTTTTCTCTCCACCTTATAATTAACTAGCGGGTTCTAAACATTGTCTTTCTCTGAGCACACATAGTCAATCAGTGATTTAATGTCATAATAGAGCCTCCTGAAAGGATTGCGTAGGAAACATCTTATACTGTGTTGCTTTTTACTTTAACTTTCCAATAACTTCCTCTTAAGGAGGATCTTATGTTCCCTTGCTATTCAGACACAAGCACACATAATGATGTATTACTATCTTTAGACTATTATGGCTCAGCTACATGTTGCTTTAATGACACACGTGTAATTGCTCTCAGTCAGGATCACCAAGCACTGCACTCTCAGAGCAACTGCAAAGTCATTTATTACTCATTTGAAACTGGAGAAGCAAAGTTCATACTCTGGGTATCAGGGATGGTGTGAATATAGGTATAGTCTTTGGGACTGGGCAAGAGAGCACCAAGTGGGATTCTGTTTGGGCAACACACAGAGAGTGTATTGGTTTTCTAACATGGCACTGGAAAACAGTCCCAGCAGAGCTTGAGATTGTGAACTAAGCTGTAAAAGAAAGTAAAAGCTTTTTGAATATCCTTTACAATATTTAATTGATTCAAACAAATCAATTAAATGGCATCACAGAGGGAGAAATATCACCTTCCTATTTAAGGTGAGTTTCTTCAGCTTGCATTACAATAACGTTTGTGATTTCAAATGAGTAGCTGGAGTCAGAGGAAAAAAATGTGTCAGACAGAATTTATAGAATGTAAAGCAGATATGACCTATATGTTAACTTTTAAGTAGAAACATGTGATTCTAGCAGTAATGTTGATGTTAACAGAGTCAAGGTTATGAACAAAGGATAGAATGAGTAAAATAGGTTTACGGTGTGAATCACACCACTGAGTTCATGTTAAAAGGAAGCAGAGATGATATATTTATCATCACAATGTGCACTACGTGACTCACCCAAAATCAAAAAAATGAAGTAGGTGAATGATTAGGCAATGAAGATAGGTGTTAAGGAAGGAGGGACAATGGAAAATATCATTAAGCTTATAGAAGCAACTTGACCTATTCATTAATTTGAAGATAATGTGTTGCTCTTCCAACTATCCTAAAAATAAACAAAGGGGGGTTTTTTCTATGCAAAGGACAATTCCAGCAATTTGGATGACAGTCAAATATGTCTGAATGACAGGCTGCATAAAATGATTTAAGGCTTTATTTGGCACATACTTTTTATGTGAATCAGTATGCTTATTTTTATTATGATTCCTCACCTTCATGCTTGTAAGGCCATAAATCCCATCTTCATAGTTGAGAAACTGGATGAAGAGTGGCAGCTGTAACATCTAAAGCATGAAGCCTAACTCACAGTGTAAAAGTTTTTTCTACCAGATCATTCTGGGTACTACAGTTTTTGTTGATTTGGATTTTTTAAAACTTTATTTTATATATAACTTACAAATTGCCATCTTAAAAAGGTCAAATCCTTGAAAACCATGCAGCAGTACAATGTTTATTGGTACTTCCAGCTCTAAATATTTCTTTGGTTTTTTTCTGTTTGGAGCTGAAATTGTGGTTTTCACCGTCTTACTATTTCAAATTCCCATTGTCTGTCACTGTTCTACATGGGGCAGGACTACTAAAGATCTTCCTGGCCAAATGTAAGTATCCAGATAGGTCTCTCAGTTGTTGAGCTGGTTATCTGGGTTTCCTTTCTAGTCAGAGGGGAGAAAGAAGGTCTTAAAACATTCAAGTGGTTTCATCCAGAGGTAGGCATTTACAAAGCCTGAGATAAATCATGTCCCTAAGCACCTATTTCTTTCTTCTGTAAGGGAGAAACATGGGAAGCTGGCTCAGGGGTTCCTATCTGAAGCCAGGAGAGATGAGTTCTACACAGAAAGTCTGATCTGTGACTAACTAGGCAAAAGGAACAGAGGGAGGGCACAGTAAACACATCTCATGGTTACAGGGCATGGCCATGAAGTATGCATGGATTTTACAGGTCAAACTCATTTGTCTGTTTCTTCCAACATTTAAAAAACCAGGATGAAGATACTATGAGAGAGAGTGTCGAAAAGAAGGGAAGTGATACAAACCCACACATGGAAATGCAGAGGAGGAGATATATGAAAGGTGGGCTGGGAAAAAAGATGATGGGGGACAGAAAATGTAAGGGAAGATCTTATTTGGTTGTCATCATACAGGGGCTGATAGTTTCATGGGGTCTTGTCACCCCAGTCACTTCAACAGACGTGCAGAGACGTCACTGAAGGAATCACATTGCTAAGTATGGAGAAAGCAAGGTTGAATGAATCTGTGTAGATAAGATCAGAGTTTCTCTGAACTAAAACTACACCTATGGCTGTTAGCGTTTCTCACTTGCACACCTCTACTTACTCAGGGACCCTAGGAATGGTAAAACTGAAGGTCCTAGGACTAGAGCTGTAAGAATTTTTTTTTTATTTCTTCATAACCAAGAGAAACCAGTAATCACTCCTGTGGGCTCGACATTTTCTGAGTCTGAATTTTTAGCTTGCTAACTACTGCTAGCTTCTTTCCCAAGGGAAAGTTGTCAACAGTTTTCTCTCTTCAAAACATCTCTCTCAGTTTCTCAAAACAGGTTAAGTAAACAGTGTTCCCTTTCCCTAACAACTGTCCCCAGGTGTTGTTTCCTTTTACTTAACCAACAGAGAGACGTGTCAGTCCCATGGACCAATAATATACCTTTTTAGCACAGCATGTTATAAAAGAAACTGTTGGAATTGTAAATAAAGCCTTCTTTCTCTTCTGACAACTATATAGAGTCAAACTATTTTTGTGTCCTACCGTGACACACTCCTAAATTCAGAAACACAGTCTTGGGAGATTTCTGAACCAATAATGCCAAGATGCATGTCTTGGAAACATTTTTATCACTAGCTTGGACATTGTTTACCATAAGGTTTCCAAATGGCTTTTCAGGACACTTCTCTTTCTTGCACTTAGCTTTGACAATAGGTGGAACTGAATAAAAATGTGGTGACTTGGCTTTTTCAAAATAGGTTTGGTGTTGTTTGTTGGCATGGGATCTTCTCTGTGCAGCAGCATGCATATTCATGTCCAGAAGCAAGAACCTGTTAAACCATAGCTGCCATATTCTTTGGAAATTATAAGTTTTGTTTATACTTATATAGTCTTAAATTTGCTTAGAAATCTCCAGCTTGCTGGTGAATTCAACAGACCACAACTGCTTTTCTAATACAGACATAATTTGGATTAAATCATCTGAATAAGGTAGAAATTTACCACATAAAAAAAGAACCTAGATGTATTCTGCAACACTAATCACACAGAATAACATGTCATTAGAACATTTGGCTACATTTTGGAGGATCGGTATTTGCAAGAGTCATTGGAGAATAGGGACAAGAATATATGTAATTTTTAATAAGCAACAATCTGGAATCTCTTTATCTAAAAACCTTACCTGGACAGTATGGAAAAATCACTATCCTGGGATATGAGACTTTAAAAGATTCAAACTGAATTTCTTTTATGAACATTAAACTATTCTATGCATTTCAGTTTCTAAAAAAAATAATTGAAAACAGAAATGACAACACTTTAGGTCATGAGAGGAAAGGAATACATACAGTTTCACCTAGAGGTCTAATTACCATAATCACTGGTGAACTCAGCTGAAAACCTTTTATAAACTGCTGGGTTCTCCATTTAATATCACAATAATTAATTAATTAATAATTCATATCTTTGTATCATCGACTGAAGTCTGTTCACTAAAGTAAAAATAATTAATCATTCCAGAGAAAAAATATTAATTAGTTAGATTAACAAACAGTAGAGAACAGGGATGAACTAGACAAAATTACTTTGTGTGCTTCTTTTAGGAAAATAATAATACTACTCAGTAGCATTAGCAGGAATGACAATTACTCTGCTTATTCTCTGGCTTGAGAGCTAAGGGACTGGTTTTAGTCCTGGGCTAAGTGCACCAGACATCACATGTAATCTTCTGCAAATCTTCGTAAAAGTGGCCTCTTACTTCTAATTCCTTGATTTCTGAGTAGTTGGCCTGAATTTCAGACCTGCTAGGTGCATACAGATCCTGCTGACTGTAATCAAAGTGCATAGCAGTCTTAAAAATGAGTTTTCAAGGCATCTCAATTTGGTTAATCAGAAGTTAAACAACTCAAAGAAAATGATTGCTTAGAAATGTGGGCTCACGATGCTGCCTCCATTTCTTCTTTTGCAAAATGGACATAACATTTTCCATTAATTGCTTAACAAGAAGCTTGTCATAAAATTACTTCATCCTATATATTTTAATTGAAAATATCAGCTAAAAGCATGGCAGGGGAGTGATTTACAAACATTTTAGACAGACATTGATAGCACTTTTATTATCAAAGATTTTGATAGACTTTTAGATAGCACATTGATTGCTGCATATGGAGATTTATTCCTTTCAGATTTTGGTAATAAAAACAAAGTATGTGTGAAAAATTACTGTAGGGCTCTACTAAATCATTTATCCATAGTGTTTCAATACCATTTCCCCTAAAGGAGCAGCAATATTGTCAGTCTTGTGACTACAGTGCTGAGGAAGGTGAAAGATAGCATCTTTGGAATGAAATTGCAGAAATATGACTCATCCTTTTTTGTCGCTTGCCAAGCTTACCTTGACATTTATTTCTTTGCTGGAGTGCAGAGCTTGTTTACAGAAGTTTCCCCCATGCGAATGCATCTGGATTTCCTCTGAACTGTCATCATCCTGCAGGGATATTCAGTCTACCACTTCATGGAATTTTCTTTTCTCCTGATGGTAAATTAAATGGTACTGCGGGCCTGAATGTTGCCAGCATTCATGGCGGCCTTGTATTTTGAAAACTCCATACCCCAGTGGGAACTCTGCAACCTCACCCTGACTTTAGAGGATAAAATCAAAACTTAGAGGATAAAATCAAAACTTGGATGTGAGCTGGTTCAGACCTATCTGGGTGGCAGCTTTGCATCTCAGGGTGTTCTCAAATGACAAAACATTGCTGAATTACTGAAAAAAATGTGATTGTTTAATGTGGTTTATAGGGTTTTATTATTTAGGTCATGTTAGTATGAGAAGGGCTGAAACCACGTATTCCTGATCCATTTCAGTTCAAAGCAAATCACTACTGGTTTTCTCTGAACAAGAAATACATACACAGTTAGGGGTCACCTCTTTGGAGAAGGAGAGTAATTTTCTTAGTTTCTCTTTTACTGCAGTTCATGTGATGGTACAATGAAACCAAAACTTGGTTCAGATTACTATGGTAATGTACTGATAAAAGTCAAACCAGCTTTAGCATTGTTTATAACTTCTGAACACATGTTCATGGGGGATTTGTATTTCTAACCAGGCAAGAACCTTAAATGTGGGTAGATTTGTGCAGATTTTATGGTCCAGGCAAACTACCCTGGTGCCATACAAATGAAGGCAATTCTGTTCACCTCCCCAGGCATTGTGCAGTCACAAAGCAGTCACTATCACAATACGAAGGAAGCATGTCCATGGCCTAAAGGAAATGGATCTCTAAAATGCATTCCATTCAGATATCTGGTTTTTTATTCACAGGTTTTTTACTTCTTTGCCAAGCACTTCCGTTTTGTGATCACATTGACAAACCAAACCCTTTTAGGTTATTGCACATTATTGAAAAAATAAAATTGGTAATATTTCTCTCATTTCAACAGATCACCATTCTCATGACAGAATCTAGGCATTAAGCAACATACTTCACATAATAACCTTTACTTCTTACTGTGTTATGATAACATCAGAAAAGAAACCAAATTTTTTCCACAGCCTGTGTATTACTTAGCAAAACTACTACTACCTATTTTACATTTATAAAATGAAAGAGGCAAAAAAGTACGAACTGTATTATTGCATGAGCAATCTTCAGTGACAGTATCATCAGGGGCACATTATATTTGTAATTAGTTTAAGGAGATCTGAAGCTGCTATAAGATATAATTCAACTGAGATAATTGTAGCCTGGATTGTATCTCCAGTTATTTGTTGTGTTTGGCAAAAGATGTCTATGTATTTTTAATTTCTCTATTTTGTATACATCTGTTTGATTTTAATGTTGTATGTAATTGACTACATACGTTGCTCTTTATTTAGTGCTTTTGCTGTGTGGCTCTAAGCCAAACTACACAAATAAGTAAACAAATGAACCCAGAGGGTTGTGCGAATATATGTTATCTGACAGTCCTCAGGGAACCACGCTCCAAAAGGGATATGGGATTTTTTTCATTTTGTTTTGTTTTGTCTTTGTGAATGGTGTTACCAAGTTTCATAATTTTGAGCAGAACCACCATATTTGTAGAAAATTATATGCATAATTTGGGTTTATTTTTTTAATGTTCCTCCAATGTTTCAACTTCAAGAAAGTTAATGGGGTATGCTAAAGGGGCTAGTTTAAGTTGTATTACTTCCTTAGAGTTGTACCAAATAGTTTTTAGGTAAGGTTTGCTCCTATCTCTTTCTATGCTAATCTTCTCCCAGAATCTATGGACTATTTCTGATTTTTGTGTGTGACAGCTATCTCTCACTTTCAGCCAGATGATCAGAACAACCTTACTGCTAGGGAACCAAAGAGATTAAGGACTAATTCTCACTTACATTACCTTCCAGTCCTGATCAGGTCTCCATCATCATGTGGCCTTTTCCTTTAAATGAACTGTTCAATGCCAGAAACGTGAGGCATGTCAAAGTTCTCTGACAAGACTCCTTCTATATTTCATCATTAAAATTTTCTACTCCAATTAAGCTTTTGGGGTGACATAGTTCACTGTGTGTACTGATGTATCTTGGTTTCTGGATATGGGATAAAACCATAAGTCTCTGGGTTTGGTTTGAACTCACCTAGGAAAACAGGGAAAAACAAATGGAGGTGGTGCATGCTATGAGGGAGACTCTTACACGTGTGCTGTGCAGTGCAATTCTCTCTCCAGGAGTGCCAGCTACTGGATCCAGTGAGAGACCTGTCTGTGAGGAATGGTCAGCACTCAGACAAAGCAATAACAACCACCAAAAATTCATTTATGCACATTTGTGCGTGCTGTTTTGCTCATATGCATTAGGTATGTGTACTCTTACATCAAAAGAAAGCTACTGCTTAAAATTGTTCCCGTGTACCATGGAAGAGAGAAGCAAATCAGACAGTGAGGAAGGTCCTTTTCCAGAGAGCACGGCCACAGTCCTTGACAAGGGATCTTCTTTGTTGCAGGAGCACTAGACCAGGGTATATATTATGTCACACAAGAGATTCTCTAACTTTGACTCAGCCAGTCCAAACAGAAATAAGTCAGAGTACTGTGCAGCAATAATTGCTAGCTGAGGCACTAACTGGAACAAATTGCCCTTAGAGGGGAAATTAAAAACAAAGGGATAAGCTTCCCATGATCTTTGCACTTGTGTATCCATTTACAACAGCAAGTTCCCCGTCACAGTGGGCAGGAGCAGCAGCGGGCTCTGAATCAGCTACGAAATCTAACGGGTTGCAGCAGGAGCCACGAGGCCACTCTTCAGGAGGGAGAGAATGAAACTGGGTTAAAGACTTGTGTTGTTCTAGGGTTAAATGACTGAAGAAAAAATGTTAAACCTTTGGGTTTCTCATTCAGTATAGAGATGATAAACAACCTGCCATAATAAAAGGACCTTTCCTGTGCAAAGAACATACTCTGGTAAAGCAAGAAACTGTTTGGTTTCTTATGTTCCCTGGAGCAACTTGTGAAAAATATTTCTACATCTTCTACTCATATTATTTCCCACTGCCCAAATGATTAACTGAGACCAAGAAATTGAATCCTCTTCTGGCACGGTCCTAAAACTCAGAAGTACACAGGGTACAACTTGTGGGACTAAAATGTACTCTGGGAACTTTAGGCATGGTCAGCCTGCTACATTTCCATTTTTCTCTTTTTCAAAATCAATTTAAATAATGTCACTGGGTGATTCTACTCCATTGGATTGTCCATGGACAATGCATTTTATTTTTCTGGGAACAAGATCATTTTTTGTCTTATTTCCTGGGTTCCTTCTTGAATACATGCAAGTTTGTAGTGACACTACATAGATAACTTAGCCGATGCTGAGCTCCTGTATGTATACAGTGATAGTTACCATCCTTGTTTGTCTACTCTACCCTGAACAGCAAAGAGTCAGCTACTAAAGTCAGTGTGATAATGTCTGAAAAAGAGATTTCAATTTTGATTTTTTTTTTCCATTCTGAAATCTGTTACCCCAGAGGTGCTACCACTGTTGCTCTTGGGCTCAGTCTTAGCCAGAAGTGGGTCTATCTTGGAGCCAGCTGGAATTGGCTCTGTGGGACATGGAGGAAGCTTCTGACTGCTTCTGCCAGAATCAATCCAGCCCCTCTGCTACCAAAATCTTGCCATGCAAACCCAATACAAGGCCATAATGAGGACATATCACTATGCATTTGCCCTGGTTTTACATTCTTATATAAACAACTGCTATGGCCATGACAGAGACAGGATACTGGGCTGAGCGGACTCTTTGGTTTGACCCAAACTCATTATTCCTCTTTTTCTGTATTCTTCTGATGACTTGATTTTCTACTTTATTGACTCAATCTCCAGTCTGCAGTGCCCATTAGGTTCTTATGAAGGAAATTAGATAGATTATTCTTGACAATTCCTCAAGGGCTGCTACTCCTTACTCCTTCATTTGTTACCCTCTCAGGATGCATAGAGACAGGTTGGTATACTTATTTGCATTTGCTTTTGTAGAATCCTCATTTTTTTCCTGTGACAAAAGCCAGTAGACTTTTCTTTGCAATAATTCCTATTTAGCTTCCAGAAAAAAAGTGCTAAATTACTGCTTGAATAGTTGCTAAATTCAGTAAAAATAGATCTGAGGCCTCGCCATTTAGTGGCCTGTTTGGGTTGTTTATCTGAAAACGATGGTGCATGAGTTACACTAGAACGCCTAAATTTTACAGAGGAAATGTGAACAGTATCTTTGATCACGATGTATCAGAGCAGACTGTGACATTTGCTTCAGAAGAGAAACTTAGTAATGTTGCTACTATCTTTTAACCCATTCTTTGACCTCGTTTCACAGCTAGTTGCAGCACTCTAAAAAATATTGCTTTTAGCCTCTTTCCTAACTGGTGCCGAAGAGGCAAATCAGGAATCGTAAGACATACACAGTACAACAATCATGGATTTATTTCTGATTGAAGGGTCAGAACATTTAGTTCTGATTGTATGGAGATGCCAAATCCCACACTGCAAGTACCAGTGATCCAACAAATTGCTCCATTCATTGGTTACTGCTGACACGGCCTTCTTGCAACTCAATCACTTTCATGGCTCAAATATATTTCTCATTCAAAGACAATATTGGGTCTTCAAAGTCCACCTATTGACTGTTGTTTGGATAACTATAAGATTTTTAGACATCTCTTATCACTGCTTTAAATAAGCCATCAGTAACTTTTTTTATTGGCTGTGTATAACTTAACTTGCTAGTTTTGTTTCTCTTAGCATGGCAATTATGCAGCTTCTAAGAACACTTTGAGAGAAAAGGAATTTCAAAGAAGTCATGGTAAATGGGAGCTTATTTTAAATTTTTAAATTGTTTTTAATTCTCTGAAGCTTTAGCTAGATCTGTGCAGCTTTCTTACATATTTTCACCAGGTCTGTATGTGGATGAGTATATGGCTCAATAAAATATGGGTGAAATGAATGAAAGTATTGTGAAAATATGGTTTTATTCTATATCATTAAATTCTTTAAGCATAATGTATTCCTAAGATGAGGCCCATGACAGAAAGCTCAAGGTGCTTCTGCCAAGAATCACAAATTGAGGTGATTAACATCCCTTGCCACTTTTTTCCCCTTTCATTATCATTTTTTCCCATTCTTATCTTGCAAAGTTAAATGTAGAACTTGTTTATATCAACATTCTTAGTAATAGCTTGGTGGTGCCATATAGAGTATTATCATGACATAACTTATAGATTATACAAATAGTAAGAAAACTGCGTAATTCATCAGAATAACTCAGATTCTGAACTGATCATTTTTCTTTGTGCAGCTTTAATAAAATTGAAAAGTTTAAGTCTTTTCATTCAAAAGCAAAAATTGGCTGAAGGGGAAAATAATAAATGTTTGTTCTGTAACTTAATGATTAAATTTAAAAGATTGAATTATAAAGTTATAGATCTTTAGAATAACTTAATGAATCTCAGATGCTTTTTAAATAAATAAATATTAAAAAAAAAACAACCCAATCAACCAAACAAACAAAAAAACCAAAAATCCCCCACAACTTCTGGATTGACCCAGAGTCTTGGTGACAATTCATTGTTGGAAGGTTGATTAGCTAGTTCATTTTAACTTGTTTGTTATTTTAGTTTTATTCAGTTTACCTGGAAGTAGAAGTATACAACACAAAAAGCAGAACTATCACTCTGTTTCTCTTTTGTTTGCAACTGTTTTCTTTGTTGCTAGACAACATGTTATTTTTTAGTTGATTTCCCATAATTAAAAAAATACCACTATAGCAGATAATATGAGAGAAAGTAAAACAACATACTGTCTCTTTTGTCCTAATAATTGGAAGGTATTTGTCTGGATAAGATCACAGTTGCTTCTAAGTATAAATTACTTAATTGCTTTCAGTAGGGCTGTTGTGTGAGTTCCAGGACTAGGCTGTCTAATCTAAAGCAGAACTCTCTGTCTTTGAAAAAGTGTTTCTGGGGATGATCCTTGCAGGACAGACTACTAGGGCACCAGGGACTGGACTTGGATTTCATTAGTACTTTTTTTTTTGTCTTAGAAGAGAAGGTGGATAATAAAGAAACATAATTTTACAGACATTGTTTTCTATGACCATATACTTTTAATTCTTTGTATTTTTAGGCAGAGAAAAGGCCACTGCCAAAGAAAAAGGTAGTCTTCACAATAGCTGAATAGCAGTTGCAGGCATGGTTAGTGAGATTTTTGATAACAGCCTGTTTTTTTTAGCTACAAAAAATATTTTACGCTATTAAGGTAATCCATGCAGTGGTAAATATCAGTAAATTTTTAGGTGTACATTCCAGTGCTGCCTTTTCAACCGAAAAAGGGAGACTGGCACCCCATTAGTACCATCTAATGCAGCTGGAACATGCATGTTGTTGTGTACTCACAGAGCAGCTCCATCATCCTGGATAAAAATAAATTTCATTCCATCCAAGTTTGTGTATGGATGGACAAGCCCATAGGCACAACTTCGCAAAGAGCTCTTCCTCTGCATAAACACTCTCTCAAAGCCAAAGCTGGAGGCCAGTTCCACCAAGATATGTACTGGTTTAACAACAAATTAAGATGTTGTTTTAAGTGACATATCTGTGGATAGTCAAACATGTACTTCAATCTGGCTTGTATCAACCAATAAATGCACAACTTTTGAGGGAAAACAAGCCCTGGTCCTATCCAAATCTTGTTCCTCTGCAGAGAGTTTATAGCAAACTATGCAGCTGGCTGCATTAGTTACAGTGCAATCAAGGATTCACTAGGAGGGAAGAAAAGGACTTGTCCTCATGTTAACTCTGCATAAGATGCCTGTAATTCCTTGTGGGGGCTTTCAAGGTGATACAAACTGAGGTTATGTTGGAGATGGAGGTATAATTATAACAAAAATTTATGGTTTAGGACCACATTTCAAATTCTTAATTAATTGATTTTTAAAATGTCCCTACTAGCCAAATGCTTACAACAGTCCAAAGATGCCAGTACAGCAAGAGTAAATTTAGTATCCACCACTATGCTAAAAAAGTTATCCAAAACACAAGACACAAGGAAGGATGATTTCGGGGTTGTTTTGTTGTTAGGGGTGTTTTTTCTGATTTTCCTCTGGAAAGATAAATGATCCTCTTGGGGAAAAAAGAGGGCTCACTTAGAAGCTTTTTTCAGGGCAAGCCATACACATATACAAACCCACACGTACAAACACAGGGAGATATATACCCTACATTGCCCCAGAGCCATTACATCTGGCTCCAGCAGAAGATGGCTTGTTGAAGGGGTCTTTCACTGGGCATGTAGGGAAAGCAGGAGCAGAAATAAATATTTGAATAAATATTCAAAGCCACACTGCTAAGCACTGCTTTTCAAGTAGCTTACTTCCAAATGCTTGTTGCATGTTTGCATTATGATGTTTTACTTTCTTTTCTCGTGCCTTGAATCGTGTTCTGTCTTTCCCCTCTGTCTGCATTTATTTGATCCTTACACCTCTCCAGCTTTTTTTTTTGTAAACACAATAGTAAATTTTAATGTTGGAGTACCTATGACTTCACTTTATTAAGCTTTTGGTGCTCAGCAATACTACTATAAACATTTCTGGTTTTACATTTTTATCACAATTGTTTAACCTGTTTAAACTAGACACCATCAGGGTTGCAGTCCTTAGCAGGCAATCCCATTCCTCCAGCGAGGATGCCTATTTTGTATGAAGCATGTGATGTTAGAAAGGTTTGTTAGTGTATACAACAAAGAGACAGCTAGGATGCCATCTATGGTTTTTGTTGGAGCCTATTATCTTACACAGTAGCTACAACCTGATAAGTGTCATTTAAATGCCTCAAAGTTCTTCTTTAGTGTGGTGCAAGATATTTTTATATATGCAACTCCTATTATTATCAATAGGATGTACATCTACTCTGTGCCCTACTCCTGGTGTGATACATTAACTTGGAATCTATAGCTGCACTCTAAAAGAGCAAGAATTTCTGTATAGGCACTGATGAATATATACTGGGATATCTTGTTTTTACCATGTTCCAGGGAAGAAAAATTTGGCAAGTTTGCATACCTTGATGTACAGCTTCAAGAGCAAAAAAGGAATAATGTATAGCTGAAGTGCCTCACCATCACTGAAAGGCTCTGAAAAGCTGCAGCCGCACATAAATAAAGAGCAACCCACCACTCTGTGCCAACTACGACTTAGTTGGGAAACTATGCAATGATTAAACAATGAAATTAAACACATAGGACCTGGTATATTTAAATATTTAAATGCCACTTTTCATAACAAATCATACTAATGCATAGCTGTGAGTCTGACCTTGCTTTAGGATGGTCTATGACACTGCAAGCAAGACAGAAAACTTTGTGCATTCCTCTACATCTTCAGTTATGATCTGTGTTCTCCCATAAAGGTAGAGCTACCTACATGAGACCTGGATTATGTAATTTCTTTGGGTTTTTATATATTTATCAGGGATATGACAGTCATTTTTAAGTGAAAGGAATCTGCTCTCATATAAACATAAACCTCAAGTAAGTCGATTGACTGCAGTAATGCTACAGGAAAATACAAGTCTGGCTTCTTGAGGGCTGCTACCTAAAAGTTTTTTCTCAATATTTTAACACACTACTCTCATTACTTTATTGGTTTACTCTATGGCTCCCCACTTTATCTGCTATTCAGGTAAACTTCACAGTGGAAAGTTCACTCAGATGTCCTTCAGGAAAGAGGGTTTACTGGCAGGAGAAAACCTCCAGCAGAAGGAAACCTTTGAGCCAGCTGTGTAACAAAGAAAAATATTGCTATGTGTTTCCAACAGAAGTCTATACTTCAAAATGGGAAGGTCAGTAGGAGTCTATTCACAGGCATACGGAGGGGGAGTTCTCTCTAGTGTGAGAGTTCTCTTCTAGTTATTTTTTTGTGTCAGCAAAGAGCTGGTTATAAGATGTTGGCCCCTCCTTGTCTCCATATCAAAACTGTATTAAAGGATGCATGTAAATACATTAAGTAATGTCCTAAAATTCATTTCCCTTGAAAGCTGTTGCATGACTGTAACAGCATTGTGCAGTCATTGAGTAACTTGCTACTGTCTGTTTATGACACATCTGCAGGGGAATTGGTAACAACTAAGCTCACTTAACTAAGAGGTTAAAAAAGCAAGAAAAACAAGGTAACTTGGGATCTAACTCTGGATAATAGCTTGAGTTCAGATCAGCATTTTACACAGATCTCAACTACAGGTGCCAGTGTATTGGTTTAGCATAAATAGTAGGAAAAACCAATTGTTAATCCATTTTGGAACTAACAGCTAAGCTGGCCAATCAGGTAAAAGGTGTACACCCTCTGGGACACCGCTTAAAAACAAGAATCTTGGGAGACCCGCTCTCTTTCCGCGGACCCCTGCCATGAGGTAATATCGCGGCCGGGCCGGGAGGGCCCCGGGCCCAGGGGCCGGCTGGCCCCGGGAGGCCCCGGGAGTCCCCGGGAGCCGTGGCCGGGCCGATCAGGGCCAGCCCTCCGGAGAGCCGGGCGATCTAGGGCATCTGAGCTCGGCGGACGCCGCAGAGAGGGGGAGATGGCCCCGGCCTCCTCCCCTACCCCCGGGTCCCCGGAGAGCAGCATCGAGCCCANTAAAGAATAAGAAGTCCTTTATTGTGAAGCTGTGCATCTTTAAAAGGTGAAACCCCGTGCTTTAAAAATCCACAAGCCCTTATGTAGTCATATAAAAAGCTACATTTTGGGAGGCTCACATGATGCAGTGACGGGCGGGCTGCATTAGTGGAGCTGGAAGTCACAAACAGACTGTGTCTCTTGTGGAAAGTTACCAGAAGAATCAGGAGGGACTTGTCTCTCTCAAAAGACTGAATGAAAGACTATTTTATTAAGTGATGCTGACTTAAAAGTTCTGATGTTTTGTCCCTTTGCATTGTTTTTTCGTGGAAAAGTAGATTGTTGCTAGGGAGGAAGAGGGGTTGTTTTTGAGAGGGTTTCGTAGTTAGTTTTTGTTTGTTTACCTTTACTGTATGTTAATAAATCTGTTTCTATTTTGAATTGAACCTGTTTTGCTTTTTCTTTTAATCCTATTCCACTAAAATGAAAAGTAGGCAAATGTGATAACCACTACATTTTTGGTGTTTCTGCCCGGTTGTTGAATTTTAACCCATTACAGCCAGTCAGAGCTAAACCAGACTTGCACTGTCACTGTCGTAGCCAAGGTTTTGTGTAGCAGTAGGGGGTGGGAAAAAGCTCAGGCTGGGACTATGCTGCTCTAAAGGTCACTCTGCCTTGCAGAGGGAGCCTGCAGCAATGTGAATTCCTGAGTCAAGATTGTCAGGAAACGTTTTTTAGTGAACCTACCTTTGAAACCATGTTAAAAAAAAATCAGTGAAAATGGCTCATTCTCACAGAAGTCCTTTATCACAAGGGCATTTTCTCTTGGAACAAATTTATCTTGACATAAATTTTTTAACCAGATCTAATCCTAAAAACATAGAATTTGTGAAACAGACATGCAATAGCCCTTGGGGATTATTATTGCAGCCCTTCCCTGACACCTGCACATCTTCTGTTTGTTCAGATATTACCCCAGGGAAAACATTTGCCCCAGCATGCAAGCCTAAGAGTTTATAAGGATTTTCTATCCCGCATGTCCTGTCTAACAATTCCAACTTTTTTTTTAACACATGTAAATGTATACTAAGTGTGTGCTAAGGTCCACTGACATGCAATATCATCTTCATGCTTCATTCTTTTTCAGTTGTTCTTGTGGGGTGCTTTTATGTGTGTGCACATGCCTATGCGTATCTAGCCTGCCACCCATCCGTCCGCCCATTCCTCCATCGATCCCTCCCTCCCTCTCTCCCTCTCACTGGAACTGTTGGGCAGTAAGAGTGGTAGGGACTTGTGTCATTGTGGCTCAGGCTGTGGCCCTCTCACTTCTAGGCTGAGAGGTCATGTTCAAATATCATTTCCTGATGCTGTGGGCAGAAGACTAAACAGTGGGTTCATCTCTCGAACAAGATAGTGACCTGGGGCTTCTGGATGTCAAAGATTTCAGGCAATATTTTGGAAAGAAAGGGGAATAACCCCAATGCCTTGGCCAACATCCCAGTTTTCAGCAGAACTAGCATCAAAACAGAGTGTGATTTATGCTAAGCACATAATGGCTGCCACATTTGCCTTTGCAAGCAGAAGGTCTCTTGCAAACAAGCTTTTTATTCTTTCTTTCTGATTCCAGTTAAAAATCAAAAATTTTCCTGAACTGCAGGACAAGCATTGTAAAATATGTTGGTGCCCTAGTGTTTTACAAAGATTATCTTGACTTATGAATATGTTTTCATTGCCAATTTTAAATCGGTGTAATTTAAATACTTTCAGATTTCCATTCTTCTTATATAAGACAGCAGTCTGTGGCCTGAACTTACCTTCTTCAAACTCAATGCCACTGCTCATATAATCTCTGTAAAGATGGAATGGTACTTACCATTCAAAGATGGCATTTTGAGTGTAATAATAATCTTTTCTCATTCCTATTGATCTTGAAATTGGATGTAACTAATGCTGAAGAAGCTTAAGTGACCAAGTTTAGTTTTATTTTCAGAATTATTCTCTCTCCCAAACTACGTGTTTAGAAAATCATTATGTTTTTGCTAGCAAGCACATAGAAACTCAGACTGAGGCTCAGACAGTCCCCATACTGATCACAAGAGCTTCAGACTTAGTACGGAGAGAAACTGCATTAGAAGCAACAATTACCATAAAAATGTATCTTAAGCCACACAAAAAATTCACTTTTTCGGGTGATGACGTTGGACTGTGGTAGCCATTTGGGGCAGTCAGCAGCAGCTGACAGCTCCTGGATGGGGAAAGGAATGCTTTTTGAGATCATAGAATATCCTTTATTGGAAGGGACCCACAGGGATCATCAGGTCAAACTCCTTGCTCTCAACAGGACCTCTCCAAGGAGTCCCATCATGTTTTGCCTGATAGACTTGTCCAAATGCTTCTTGGATTTCAGCAGGCTTGCGATCAGTGCCTGTCCCTCTGCTTGCCCATATCACAAAGCTGTAGACTGCTAGGAGGTTTCCTCTCCATCTCCTCTTCTCCAAGCTGAACAATACCCACTAATTTTGTTCTTGCAGGGATTGAGTTTCTAAAGAGTGGGAAATGAATAATTAAGATGGCAGAAACTTGCCCTCCAAAACTGTAGGAAGCAGAGAGGTGAAATATATCCACTTCTGAGATGCAGCTTTAGCTCTGTCCTGAGGCCAGCTTGGCCTGCTCTGCATGCCCCAGCAAGCTACAGTTGCATCTTGAAGAGAAACCACATGAGCAGTGCAGTAAAATACTTGCTGTAACGCCTTTGCTGTGGCAGAGCTCAGCCTCTCAGACACATTTGTAGCTGGCTGATCTTCAAGTACTTGGGGTGTTGGCAGGAGGTCACTCACCCGCTGTGGTTGCTTCTGTCCTTGCAGCTTGGCTGGACCAGGTGAAGAGGTGGCGCTTCCCCAGGATGAGAGGCCCCAGCACTCTGCACTACAATGCCTGGTGTGGCACTGCACCAGGGGCTGTCACTCCCAAATACCTTCTTTAGGTTTGTGGTGGGACTCATGGGGAAAATTCAAACGTAACTGCTTACACTGCCTATAATCCTCTCTTCTATTTTGCATTTTCTCTGTAAAGTCCATTATGCTTTTTATGTCACGGTTCATTCTCTTCATTAATTTTTATAGAAATATAGCTGATATGGATGTCAGCAGATGTTTTGGAATCGGAGATATATAACATCAGGGGGATGTGTTGTTTCGGGTTTTATTATTATTTGTATCATTTCAACAGGAAAATTGTTGCACTTTTCTCTGCATGACCAGGAGTTGGGGTTGATGATGCTGATGGGTCCCTTGCAACTCAGCATATTCTGTGATTCCGTGAGAGCATAGAGAATAACGGCGGTGGACAACAAACTAGTTTCTGAATGTTTCTAGCATTTAACACCTACACTTGGTAAGGCAAAGCTACAGGGATTGTGAGACAAGCCATGAGAAGTGAGGCTGAACATTCACACAAGCCCTGACAATCACCAGAAGAGACGTTATACAACTCCTGGAGAGTTCAGCACCAGCCTCCAACTTGACATCCACTGAACAATAAGAGCTTTGATGAAGATAAAAGAGATGACACGGATGAAGGCTGTTACTTGGCTTTTCAGTGACTATGTGGAAGCTGGAAGACCTAAGGCATTTCTTCTAAGACTGCAAAGCAGACTGTCTGCATATTGTGACCATGGGGCAATACAGGGAAAGTAACAGAGGAACACAATGAATTTCCTTCCCTTTGCTTCCCTGTGATTTAGAAGGAAATAATACCACAAGTTTTCCAGCCCCAGCCTCCTCCCTACTTTACCAATGGTAGAGAAAGAGGTAATTTTCCAGGGTTGGGAAAATGTCACTGAAACAATGGGGACACATCATTACTGTGAGCACAACTGGTTAGGAAGATCCTTGATAAGTCTTCAGAACAAAACATTTTTCTCATTTTAAAAAAACAACTTTTAAAAAAAACTTAAAAAAAAACCCCTCTATCTCTTTAAACTTTTTAAAAGTTTTAGAGGGAACATCTTCCTAGATTGGCACATGCACGTTGATATTGTTGCCAGATTAACAACTATTTGAGGAACCACCTATTTTTCCTGTTCTTTGTGGAGCCACTGGGATGCAAAGGCAGATGTGAGCATAGCTTGAAGATTTTGCACTGCCTTGCAAAGTGGCTGTTTAATGTGTATTTGTAGACTGATGTTGGAAACACTTCATAATTAGTCTGTGTCTAAGTAAGCCAAAATATTTTTGTTGTGATATTTGAATGTTACATTTTACAGATGATTTGTAAAACAAAAAGGAAAATGTTACCAGGAAAGAGGGTAGGGACAAAAATATCTCTGCGGATTTTGAACTGCCAGACATAAAGGCAATTACCAGAGCAGACTGTGGAGTTGCGCACCCGAAGGAGGCCTTAAGGGCATGCTTTGATATTATGTCAGAATCAGAGGAATGTCTGCTTTGTGCTAATTTGTGTCAGTGTAGTTGGCTTGCATATAGACTTCAAATGAACTGCTGATTTTAAATAAACATGCCAGTTTGGAAAGCCTGAGTAAATCAACATCTACGTAAGAAATCACAGCAAACACAGACATTTCTATGAAGATTTCATCCATGAAAAAGAAGATTCAAGGTGCTGACCATTCTTACATGGATCACAGATTAGAGAGTATCATTACCTTTAGTGTACAATGAGGTCAGTATGCTGTGAGTACGAAGTGTACACACAAGCGAGAAGAGCTCGTTTGGCCATAAGATGTTATCATGTGGCAGAAGATGGCTGTAACCTAGATCATAAAAACATCCATACAGTACAGTAGAGCCTGACAAATAAATTTTAGGTTCTTCTGTGTCTGTACACTTTACAATACAGTCTTGTGGTATTTGAAGGCTGCAAACATCTTGTAGGCTTCCTGAATGAGCTTCTAGTCCTTGTACCCTCATTTGGAAAGCTATTGCCTTCACTTCTTAGCTTCTGCATGCTCCTAACTAAGTTAGAGGTTGTCTCCCTTTTTTCCTATTTCTTCTTTCTTCCAATTAGGTTTCTATACTTGCTTTTCAAGTATAGCACAGGAAGGCCACTGAGAAATGTCTGATGAGAAAGAAGAAAACCATAAATGAGAAAACTCTTTAAAGTTTTTCCATAAGGATATAATTAGAAGTATTTGATTTGCTTTAGATGTCTCATTCAGGACAGTTCAGCAAATCCCAGTATTATGAACACATGAAGGACATGACCAAAGGACAGATGGGTGTTAACAGTGATAACTGCCTATACTTGTGATTTGGACTGATATTTGGCTTGTCAGGATGCCAAAGGATCAGTGCAATAAATTGAAATGGATCACCTGTGCAGTGGGATATTTCAGAGTGATAATACTGCCAGAGTTTCATCGTTATTCCTGGGGTTGTTTTGCAGCCAAGCTTATTGTTATTTCTTCCCCACATGGACTGAAGAAGTTCAGGGCTTCTTCCCTGAGAAAGTCAAGGAGCTAGACTTCAAATGGGTTTTGGGGAACAAGAATTTTAATGGAAGAAAAGTAGGGCTTTGAGATGTAATTGCTGTGACTTTCATGTGACTTCATGTTCAAGTCAATAACATGAACAGTCCTAGTTACAGGGACATTAGGCATAGTGTGTGAAGGATGAATCACTGATAATTAATGCAACATCCCAGCATGCACTAAAGGAAAAGGATTAAAAGGTAATTCATGTCAGCTAGTTTTATTAAATCAGAAAAAATTTGAGATTTTACTAACCAGACTTCAGACCGCAATATAGAAGTAAATGCCAAACCAGGGGTAGTTCTGCTAGTAAAATAAGTGTGGTTAGACCTTACCAACCTCTATGTAACAGCAGCCACATCAGGTTTGCTAAATGTTAGTAGTCTTCATTGCTATTGTTACAATACCTTTTAAAATATGCCCGTCTTTATTACTCATCACCATATCATAGAAAATATAGTATGCACGCAAACAGGCTGCTGACAATCAAATTGACAAGATACCACTCTGCTTCTACTGTTTGTGGTCTACAATCCACAGACTCTTATACATTGATTCCATCCATCAGAAAACCTGTCCTCGTATCTCAGTTCATATAGACACTGCTCACACTCAGCCTACAGATCTCCTTCAACAGTGCTAATAGGAGGGAACTCTTTTTCCTGACTTTCTCTAGGTCCCTGAATGCCTGGGTGCCAAAGAGGTGGCTGGATGAATCTATTTTAAATGAGCTGGAAGCAAAATGCTCTCATTATCAGACTGAAAAGTTCATGCCTTGGGACAGCAGCAAATTATTCTGAAACACTACAAAGAATATTAAGGGTGATTTATTAGACTCATATTTAAGGAAATACAAGGTTTTTAGATTATTGTGATTGAATCTTCACAGTAACTTCTGTCATGTTTTATTTGCTTCCAAAACCACTAAAGCAAGCATCTACTTAAGTTCTTTAAAAGTGAATTCTTCCTGAATGTAAGATCTAGGGTGGCTGTATATACTATACCCACTATACACAAATGAATGTCACATAGCATAGTAAAGGGAAAGACTGAAATTCTCCAACTGCTTCCCATAATTCTAAATGCCAGCTTTAGCAGTGCTGAGATAGTGATGTAGCTCATGGCCCAGATATGCAGTAATATTACATGCACTTTAATTAAAGGCAGTGGTCCTCATCCTGCTGAGGATTTGGTCGCTGATGTGCAGTAGAGCAGGAACAGTCTCAGTAGGCAATCTTTGGTATCTAGAAGCTGCATCTCCAGCTGGGTTTTTATTCAGAAAAGTAGTGAAGTTTTAAAGTTCATGCTCTGATCATCCTCATTCACTCCGCATTGGCTTGGTTTGCAGAGTGGGTTTGGTGTATACATAAGATATTCTTTCTGAGGGAAAGGAAGCTTTAACTTTCACTCTAAAAGCATACTGGCTGTTCTGCCACTGTAATTAGAGCAGAAGGATTCTGAACCACAAATATGGTAGGCACCTCCTACAATATAAACCTAGAAATAGTTCAAGCATCACAGTAAATCTGATCTAAGGTAACACGCACATATGTATGTACCCCAGGGAAATGGTTGAGTCACTATGGAAGTGGCACTTAGGGACATGGTTTAGTGGTGGAGTTGGCTGTGCTGGGTTAATGGTTAGACTACATGATCTTAGAAGTCTTTTCCGACCTAAATTATTCTATGATTCTTTAAATGAAGGAATCAGTTCCAACCATTTACTGCTGCTGATCTGCTCCTATTGCATTGAACTGTTGATGCAGATGTGACCAACATACAAGTAACATGCAGCCTACTATGGAATATCGAACCAGGAGTCAGATTCTCTAATGACACTCATTTCCAAAACAGATCTATAAAGCATGTGATCAGGAGCAAAAGCTGTGGAAATACAAGGGCTGTAGCTAAAGCTGTAAATAACAATAATTTCTTTCAGGTGCCTCTCTGCAAGGTGAGTCTGGATTCTGCTTCCTTTACTCATGTCAGTTGCAGGCTGACGTGAAATTAAAAGAGCTTGATTCACTGTCCAGCCATGTACATGTGTGCATAGAAAATGTAATGGGAATGTTTAAAATAATCCCACCAGAAGCCAAGACCTTTCATTTCACTTTGCACTTGCATTTTGTTGATTTAAATGAGTGCGAAGTAGGGGATACGAATGCTGCCTTACTTCAGGCACCCATCTTAGGGGAGCAGTCTCCTTGGACTCTATGATCACTGGAAAGAGAAAGACCTTTCTGGAAGGCTACTGATCATCTGCCTTTGCTGACTGAACTCAGACTGTGTAAACACTCTGACACAGATCAACAGAGAATCAACCCTGCTGTCAGTAGAAATAGGATGTCTAGGATGTAAAAGCACATTAAAAGAGAGAATTAATGCATTTTAATGCATTAAAAATTACAGAAAATCAATTTTTTTGTACAGCATGAGATTGAAAATAAATATGGCTATTTTACAAGAAACCACATGATTCTTAAGTCTGATGCGATAGATTTTTAGGTTGTAGATCCAGAGGAAAATAATTCTAAAGCTTTATGATTATTTCCTTTTTAAACTTACTTGATAAAAAGCAAACAGGAGAGTCACTGCCTCAAAAAGAAAAGACCTGGCAAAGCTTCCAGCTGGAGCAAGGATGAGACATGATTACAATCTGTTTACTGGAACATGATAAAGTCATCTGAAAAAACAAAAAGTGCTGGAAACCTCACATTTGCTTTGGATACATATCCTAAACATGCTGTAAGATATGACATTACCTTTTTCATTTCCCTATTTAATGTGAAAAAAAATACAAAAATTATTTGAAATTATTGTGCTTTTTTTTTTTATCTTGGGTTAAACAAAAATCACAGTGAATAAATTCAGAAGATGTTACTGTGAGTGCATTTTACCATCTTATGTATGTTAATGAAAGACAAAAAAATTGTTTGAAGAAAGTATCTGGCAGAAACAAGCAAATGGGGATAATCCAGCATGCAGGTTAATTCCCTTTACTTAGACTTTCCCATGTACATTTATAATTATGTAAGAACATCCCATCCTGAAAAACCCACCTCACTGCTGAAAATAACTAGTCTTACTAATACTTCGTAAGTCTAAAGGAGAGCTGGGGATGAACTGATCACCACCTAAATGGCAAAGGCCAAAAGCTTTTTGGTTTTGAAAAGCCAAAAGCTGGCATAGGGTCAAATGGCACTTTGGCAGAAGTCCAGCTTCTGTCATACATACATACATACATACGTATATGTGCAAGCTCTGCAGCTTTCCAGCCAGAAGCAGATGTGCCAAGGGAAAGAAGACTTGCATGCAGTTCTGTTGCGCTTCACAAGAGCAACGGGTGCTATGGACAGAATTGTGGTTATATGCACTTGGTTGGATTAATACAAATATCATAATTAACGTCCCAGCAGTCATTTCATAGGCAGTGTGCAAATAGGTACACGACTGCAGCAAATGGTTTTATTATAATGACTGATATACATGCCAGAGAGCTAACCCATTTTCTTGCACCACCTTTTGCCCTTCAGGCGGTACTGATATGCCCAATTCCAGTTTATTACATCTTTTCATATCCTTTAAAATTAAGATTCCTTCTAATATTGAAGTAGAGTATATATACTTAGTAAGTATATGCTTACTTAATTAGTGTACATGTAAGCATATGCATACTTTCTAGGCCTTAGAGGTTTCAATGGGACCATTACATGATTGCACCTCATTATATTGATTAATATTGTGAGAAAACAAATGTTCCACAGATTTCTTTACAGTCCTCCTTTAACTTCACTAAAGTTAATTAATGCCTTCCCTTCCAGGTTTGACTATGCCATGACTAGCTAAGGAAGATGACTTTAGCCTCATGCAGCCAGCCATTGGGTGCTGTGCCCTTGGGAAGCAGACCCTGCCCAAAACAGGTGCTACAGCCAGCAGACAGAGGAAATTAGCTGTTGGCAGATAGGGTGTATACAAAAGATGTCCTGAGAACAAATACAGTGGCTTGAACTCTGTTCTCTGCCTTGCCTCGGGGTCTCTGTTGTTGTCTTTGGCTTCACTGTTCAGGATCCTGCTGGCATTCACCACCTGTTCATTTGTAGTTCTGTCCCAAGCCATCTGTCCGTGCTGTTGCTCTGTCTGCTCCTTCTCCTGGACTCACCTTATGCATTACACTCCCTGGTTTTCTGGCTCCATCTGATAATCAGCAGTGCTCTTGTCAAAGTGCATGAAAGCTTCCTGATGGCAAACCCTACATCCAACCATATGCCTGCCTTACTCTGTTAGGCTAATGAGCATTTTATGTCTCTGGTTCTTGATTTCAGATTGCCTTAATTATATCACCTGGCTCCTGCCTCCACCCAGACTTAAACCCCAGGGCTTCACTGTGAGTCTTGTAACTCCCATGTCCCTGTCATAACAGTCTTTATAGACAGGTGCAGACAGACAGCACCTTGTTTTGCTGGTGCTCCAAGCTGGGCAGAAATGAGCCAGCTTTGGTCTCAAAGCTGTACTCCTACATTACCTGAAAGGGAGAGCTCTTTTATAACCAGACAAGATATGCAGCAGCTTGGATCACAGACGAACTGTAACCATCTCTGCCTATACTTGCTCACTTAGACATATTGTACTGACTTTTAGGGTACAGATTAAATGTAGATACCAAGTAGAGAAACATTGTGCACATGTCTCAAATGTTTGCCCAGATGTTGAGCAGCATCCTCTGTGGCTCATAGGTAGACAGAAATTTACTGTGCAGGTTGGAGAGGACCACGGCAGAAAGATTTCTACTAAACTTTCTAAAAACTGTTTATAGTTTATTTGTGAATGTTATCTATGCTGACCATGCCATTCAGATGAAGCATAGCAATTGCATTTCATTAATTTGGGTATCATGCAAATTCTAGTCTGAAGCACACTTTTTGAATGTGGTGGGTTGACCTTGGCTGGATACCAAGCTTGTCTATCACTCTCCCTTCCCAGCTGGACAGGGATGAAAAATGACTCATAGGTTGAGATAAGGCAGTTTACTAAAGCAAAATTGGAAGTTTCTGTGTGTTCAAGAAAGAGGGGAAAAAAAAGTTTTTATTCTCTACTTCCCATTGACAAGTGACGTACTGGGAAGCAGGGCTTCAGCATGCATAGTGGTTGCTCCAAAAGGCAAAAGTTGTAAATAATAAATGCTCTCCTCTTCTTCCTTCTTGTTTTCTTAGCTTTTATATTTGAGCTGACATCATGTGGCATGGAAGATCCCTTTGGTCAGTTTAGGTCAGCTGGCCTAGAAGTGTCCCCTCCCAGCCTCTTGTCCACCCCAGCCTGCTGACGGAGGGCAGCGCTGAAGAAAACAGCACTGATGCTGTGCCAGCACTGCTCAGCAGCAGCCAACACAGTGAGGTGTTATCCAGACCTTNGTTTCTGTGTGTTCAAGAAAGAGGGGAAAAAAAAGTTTTTATTCTCTACTTCCCATTGACAAGTGACGTACTGGGAAGCAGGGCTTCAGCATGCATAGTGGTTGCTCCAAAAGGCAAAAGTTGTAAATAATAAATGCTCTCCTCTTCTTCCTTCTTGTTTTCTTAGCTTTTATATTTGAGCTGACATCATGTGGCATGGAAGATCCCTTTGGTCAGTTTAGGTCAGCTGGCCTAGAAGTGTCCCCTCCCAGCCTCTTGTCCACCCCAGCCTGCTGACGGAGGGCAGCGCTGAAGAAAACAGCACTGATGCTGTGCCAGCACTGCTCAGCAGCAGCCAACACAGTGAGGTGTTATCCAGACCTTTCTAGCTGCCAATGCAAAGCACAGCACTGTGAGGGGTGCTACAGGAAAATTAACTCCATCTCAGACAGACCCAGTACAGTTAATTAGGTGTCTCTTTGTTTCAGTAGAGTTAGCCTAGACTTCCTCAAAATCTGTATTTCTATAAGTGGAACACAAATCTTATTTCCAAAGTACTAGAATTTTAAGTTTAGGTCTTTTATCCAGGGTAGTTACAGTAAGTTTACACCAGCTGATGATTTGATCCTATGTAACTTCCACACCAGCAGATTAAATATCAACAGATATAGAAGATGCCAGAAGGATGTGCTTGAGCTACCATAAAGCTAACTAGTTTGGCTACAGGTAGTAAAATAAGCAGAGTTGAAGTGTAAACTAAGTTAGGCTAGATTTAATTTAGACTACTGGAATTCTGTGGCTTAAGCTGAGTTCTGTGCTTGCATAACTTGTACCCAACCCAGGCAACACAAACCTAACAAAGCCACTGTACACTGGAATCATTAAAGCAAATATTGAATCTAAAGGCTGCCTATTTTATGGCAGCTTTAAAAGCAAATGAAGCATTTATTAACTTTCAAATTGTTTTTAATACCTGAGTACCTCAGTGGGTCTGCTCATAAATACTGTACGATGTGAGCAAGGGCACAGCGGCAGGATCTGGCCATAAGTGCTTTCAGGCATGTGACAGAGACAGATATTTTTGTACTTTTGTTTCTAGGTAACTGCCTGGCTTTCTTTAACTATGTTTTGGTTATGGTATGGACTTCATTAAACACTGTTTGGGCAAATGGCAAGCTTTATATTATATTTAGCTTTATCTCTCTACTTATGAGGACCGCGTGGGGTAATTGCTTCTTTGAGGGCTGATCCTCATCTCTTTATTAAAGCTAAAGTGTGAATCTGTGGGAACATTATATAACAGGGGAATGAGGTTTCAGCTCTGCTAAAATATGTTTCACCTGAATAAATCGTCAGGCTGGAAATTGTCTGTGTGTTGTGTAACCTCTTCATAAGTTAACACATAATTAAATTACAGATTTTGGAACTTACACTGGAAATCACTTACTTGCATAAGAAACTCCAGTGGGATTCAGTGGGATACTACTGGGAGCTAATAAAAAGTCACTAAAATAAGTAGGAGTTTCTGAACTGAGCCTTGAATGATTTAAGTGAAAACAAATTAATACATCTAGACAGTCTCTAGACAGAGCAATTGTCTAATATGACCTGTATGTATTACCTATTCAACTACTATATTTCTAGAGAAAATAGTCATTAAAAATACTGCACATATTTGGAGTATAAAACAATACAAAATTTATTTTCCTTTGTGCTTACTGCTGCTGCAGAGAAGTGTGAGTGTTATACAATGGTGATTGTAAGCAGGATATTTCTATTTTTTGTAGGGAATTGCATGGCACCTCTTTGAAAATAAGAATCTCTAGAAATATTCAGTGCAGAAAAGCAGTGACATAAATTTTAAATTTTAATTATGGATTTGCTTTTTTTATAAAAAGATGACACAGTAATTGTGCCTTAGGCCATTATTTTTTTGCACTGTTTGTTTTTCTATAGTAATTAGACCTTCTTTATAATCTTATCTAAATGCAAGTGATGAAGGAGTAGGACCAAATTCTTCTCCTTTTGAAGTAATTGTAATTTATTTTACTGGGAGTACCACAGTGATTTTATAAAGATTGTAAGATTTAATATTACATACAAATTCAAAATTATGCAAACTCTACCTTCTTAAAATATGGGAGCTCAGAGAATTGTAGCACAGACATTTAACACAGAAATCACCTTTGTGTCAGTGCAAGAATATTTGGGTTTTTCTCAGAGCACTCTTAGCTCAATCAAAATTCCCACTGCAAAAGAAGATGCAGCATTGGGTGCTGTATCTCTAGTACACTATTATATCGTTATTAAGGCTTTAATTTAAATATTTTAGATCTTAAATTGTGAACAGTGGGAGTGGAAAGATTCTAATTAATGTGATCAAAACTCTTTATTCAGCTCCTGAGGTTCAAATGCAAACTTAGGTCAGAAATGTAAAATTAAGAACTAGAAGTTATTTATCCTATGTAAAAGATTCAGGTGCAGAGCCAGAAATGTTACAAGGTCCTGTTATTTATTCTACTTATCAGCCCACAGTCCTAAATTAGTTATCAAAATGTTAATAACAAAAATAACAAAAACAATTAAATTTTAATCTTCCAACTATCATTGCACACACAAGTAGTTAATTTTACTAATATTAATCTAATTGAAATAAGGTCATTTCTTATCTCTATCCATCCATCTATCTTAAAATGAGTGTAATGTTGAGCTTTTCCAAGACCAGCCTTTATTTTCTTGAGCCAGTTCCAATAGAGGGAGAAAGCAATGAAAAGCATATAACTAGAAATCAAGGAATGCTTAATAAAACCAAGCCAAGTGTCTGATCTCAGCAAAATCAGTGTTTTAAATCTCAGTTGGTGCTTGGAGTAAAAGTATATTGTAACTGTTTCAGTCATAAAGAAGTATATAGTATATACACTATACCTGTGTAGTATATACACTATACATATGCACTATGTATAACAGGGATCACCACCCAAACACACCTGGGAGGAAGAGGCAGGTGGGCATGGGAGATGAGGAACAGCACTGCCTGGCTGTGTCTGGGGGTGGGTTTCTGCTGGGGTGCTGGCTCACTTCATGCCACTGTTGCTGTACACTCAGGACTGAGTGTGTGCTAAGTGTGTCCCCTCGAGATGGTCAGTTTTAATAATTAAGACTGCCAAGAATGAGAATGTTACTTTTATAATTTAACATGAAAATGATCTAGTCCTCCAGTCACTGCCATGTTTGCACAGAATCCTATTTGCCACATGGAAGCAAAGCGAAAGTCACGTGAAGAGAGATACAAAACCTCCACAGGGAAGAAAGAGAAAGACAGTGCTCACTTGCCTTACTCAAGTTAACAGATTTATTTTCCACATGCCAGAATCCATGTCCAGGGGACAGCAAACCATCAAAGAAACCTTTCCAGACATGAAAAAATAATGATTTAATGGTCACAGCTAAAACTACAGGTTAGATTTCTTGTGATGGTTGAGCTTACATAATGTATTCCTGTTTCTGAGAAGAGGGATTCTGTCCTTCCTCAGGCCTGGACACATACTCCAGACTCTTTCAGAAGCCTCCTGTCACCCTTCGATACATTTGTTCTGTTTGCTAGACCAGCAGAAAACTAGCTGAGCCAAGAAGTAAATAGTCTGCTAGTGTAGCCAATTCATTCAGGTGTCAAATGAACACCGAAGCCTGGGAAAAGATTGGGAAGGGCAACTGCTCATCCAGAGGTAGGGAATGAGCAGTACAAAAAAAAAGGAGCTTTTCTGTGTGAGTAACCTGCCTGAAGGTTCTCATTATCTAATGAAACCTTAGCCTAGGTCTCCGAGAAATTGCTGGAAGATGTCTTTCCCTCAAGCAAAGAGAAGGCTGAGTCATATATCCAAATTATTTAAGGAAATTAAAAAAAAAATTAAAATGGCTAAAATCTAGAGGTTACAGCCTTTTCTTCATCTTACATTAAGTGACTAAATAATGCTTTGGTGAAAAGAAGACAGTTTTGAGTTACATAAACATCTACTAAAATGAAAATTAATTTTACAGGTCCCTTCTCAAGTGTTTGAGTTACTGTGATGAATGGGGGAGTGCAGCCAGCATGCCAATATTGGAATGGTTAGGAAATGTAATTTCATCAGATGGGGATTGAAAGTGGCAAGCCTATCAAACCAGAATTCATTTAAGAAGATTCTAAAGCATACATACATCTCTGCATTTATGATATAGATGTTAAAGGTGTTGCATTAGTGGCTGTTGTATTTTGCCTCAGATTATTGTCTCAGTTAAGTAACTCTTCCTTTGAACTGACAAGATAAAGCAATTCAATTTCTTTATGGCCTTGTGCTAGGGAAAAATAGGAGGCCACCAAAGAAGAAGTCACTTGGTGGTTTGGGATGAAGTCTGATCCATTGAGCTGTAGGGTGAGAAGTTACCTGCAAAAGTAGCTGTCCATAGCAAACAAAGGGCTCATAATAAATACAGGGGAGAGAAAAAGAGTGGAAGTGTTTATTAAGACAATGAACTACTAGAAGTGATTTCTGAGCAAGAAAACCACTTTCAGTCGCTTGTTCCTATTGTATTCAGAGACACAGGTTTTCACGAATACTCTTATAAATAACCACTGCTGTACACTAACAGTGTTTCTTAAAAATCTCATCATTTTTGTGGCTATCTGAATAAACTAAAGGATGACATTATTTTTGCAGTGATACAGGTGTGTCACTTGTGTTACTACATTGCTAAGACTAATCATGATGTGAGTGTGCAGTTATGTCATATGCTCACAAAAATAGAGCCTGTAGGCACCATGAGCAGCAAGGCATACTCCTAGATTCCCAAAATCCAAGCCAAGCCAATTGTTCAGCCACTTATAAATTTCAATATTTTGAATTTAGAGAAATGACACATTCATATACCAAAACAAATATTTAAAAGGAAATTAATATACCCTCTAGTAGCAGAAAGGCAGAAATGTGTCACGGATGTCAATAACCCTTGAGAATATTTACATTTGCATTGTGAGTGAGAAGATAAAATAGGATGTCTTTTTATTTCTGTTTGTCCAAAACATTCTCCTGCAGCCCTGAAAATATGTTTCCCAGCTGTGATATGTTCAGAATGCAGTTCACAGGAGATAACTTGAATGCATTTGAGAGGGACAGGTCATTCCATTCCCCCTCAGTATTTAAATTGTACGTTTCAGCAGTATGCTCCTCAAGCCAGACACGAGTGGGAAAGAAACACTTGACCTTCAGAAAGTTGAACAGAGGTTCATAAAAGTGACTATAAGGTTATGTGGCCTTTAAGGTAGCAAAATAAATCAAAGATACTTGTTCTCAATATCAAGAGGACAAAATGGACAACTGTCATGGCAGTGTCTAATACTGTGTCTGCATCCATACATATGCAGTATTCCCAGGACTGCAAAGATTGGATAGAAACAGACCACCTATATTTCTGTTACACAACATACAGCTCAGTTCGTTTTTTTGGTTACATGACTAGACAAAACTTAAATTTATTGAAAGGAAGTATGATTTTATAAAGTCAGATTTATAAATAAGTATATTTTCCTATTTCTAAAGGACAAAGTGTTACTTTTTACTAGCCAAGACAACTATTTTTAGCTTAATCCATATACTGTTGGAATTGTCCATAGAACAAATGCTAGTTTAACAGATGGGTTCACATAAAAGTATGTGAAAGCATCTCTATGTGAATCAAGTTTAAATGGTAGCTTGCATTGCCATTCAAGAATACAGAGACACCAATCTGTGTAAAGCTCATGGAAGATGCTGGGAGAATACACCATTGCAAATCTGATTCAGAACTGCAGAGTTTATAAATCTGTGCTCTGGTTGCTATGGTAGTTTTAGTTTTGGGTTTGGTGACTCAGGATTATGCAGCATCAAAAAGTAACTCATTCTGAAATGTGGGGTTTCTGTATAAGAACCTTACTCAGAACTGACTAAAGACCATGAAGTCTGCTTCTTGTGTAGTTTATTTGAAAATTTTGACAGCAATTTGTGCACAGTCCTCATATATCTTTTTTTCTGGATAAGGATTGTATCAGAGATTTCACTGTTACCTGTGTGGGCATGTCACACGATCCGGGTAGACAATATACCAGATTTAAACACAGAAATTACTATGACTATCAAGTAAAACAATGAAAGAAATGTCTGATTCTTGTGATAAGTATCTCTGTCATGGTGTTTTCATGTGAAAAGATACTTGTATTCTGTTATCCTTTCTCTCATTTTACCATCCATGATTCTTAATAAGCATCTGTTAAAATTATTAGAAAGGTTTGTGTCAATATACATATGTGATATTTGTCATTATCCTTCAAATTATACTTTTTTTCCCAGAGGGTGATGGATGACATTAACTTTGATATATTAGTTTTCCTTCAATGCGGAGAGAAAAATGTTAAGACAAAATTTTTAGAAGCCACACTGTGAGTAATGCTGTTCAAAATGAGAGACAAGGGAGCAATCATCCAGATGGAGGTCAGAACAAAATTCGACATCCTAAAAGATTCTGATTTTGGGTAGTGCAAAAGCTTAATCTGTGAACTTCTGTTGTCTAGAAGCCTGTGTGAAATAGGTTTGAACAATGGTTGTAATGCTTTTAAGAAAAAATTAGAAAGCACACCGATAGCTATCTCATTGATAAATCATTGTATTGATCACTGGAAGCCTGTCATTAAATTAACTGTAAATATGTATACACATAGGTGCTATCTCTGTATAATGTTTACATGGTTGCCTCTATGGAGAAGCAGTCCTACTGAATTCATACACTAATATTTGTATGTGGAAAATTACATGCTTAATCACCTTTAGTGTTGTGTATATACATGCAAATGAAGGATTTAACAGCATACCTAGTGTATTGGGTAGTCTGGTAGCAATACATCAAAAAAGCCTGATAAAACTAGGTCTAACTTAGGGTGTCCTTAAGTTGCACTCAAAATGTTGCTCAAATGGTTAAGCATCTCTTGTTAGCATACTATGATTATTGTAAACACACATGCACACTTAAGCACTTATGTAATTCACTCTTGTGTTACTCTCTTGCAGTAGTGACTCTTTTAGAATTGACTTGATACTCACTTTTAATATGGTCTTCAAAGACAGCTTTAATATATGTTTGCTCTAACCCTCTGCACAAATGAATTTAACACTCCATGCTTAGATAATGGGAAAAGAATTTAATATTTCTACAGAAGTTATTATTGGTATTTACATATGTTTATCTCAATTAGTATGGAATTAGAAGCTGCAGACACTCTCATCTTCTCTTAGCTACACTGATTTACAGTGAAATGGAATGACATTAGACATGGGGTAGAATGGCAGTACAATGGGGTAAAGAATATGGCCCAATATGCCTTTGCTATTGAAATCGCAAAAATCTATGGGAGATATGAGATAGGAAAAAATTAGAAATTAAAAATATTATTAGTAGTATTATTATTCCCTTCTTGAAATGTGGATACTTGCAGAGATTAACTAGTTTACATGAATGAGAGGTCTACTTTTTGCTTAAGAAACACCATATGTTTTGCTAGATTTAAGAACTACATATAATTTCCAGTAGAGCACGCAGCTATCTCCAAAAGACATTTATATCCAATATGTATGGAATATCTGAGTTTAACCTGACTGTACAAATGAATTATATCTTGCCTGTAGTGTCTGCAAAACCCTTCAAGCATAACGTAACTCCCAACCCTGAGGTGCAATCCAAAAAAATTAAAGAGTCAAAGAAAATAATGTCAAGAATGTGGAACATACGAATAGCTGTAGTGTATGGGAAAATATTTGCTGAAGTTCTCTGAAAAGGTGGACCTGAATCAGTGAAAAACCTTTCCTGGAAAGAAGAATAAAAGGAAAGTATGAGATCTGCTTTTTAAAATGAAACTAACTGCATGATACTTAAGAATGAAATTGAGCTGCAGAACCTCTGCATTTCACTAACAATCCGAGAAGCGCAAGTTGGAGTTAAAAGAGGATCCATGACCCGAAAGAATAAGCTGAGCTGGAAAATTAAATTCAAGGAGAGGGGACTGGAGCTCTGATGAAAACTTAGAAACACACTCCATGACACTGAAATTCCTGGTAAAAGTGCATTTTGAACATGTACCTATCGATTTGCCTAGAATTACTTTGTTGCTAATAAAGCACTCTATTTAAATATTGTTTGTTGAAATCAAACATTCTTCAGATATGAGGTTTCTTGAAGAGTCAAATTTTCAGACAGCCAACTGAGAGAGAAGCAGCATGATGGGGTGGCGACTTAAAAAATATCTAAGACATCTGGGGCAGGAAAATGCAGCTTTTATCTTGCATTACCTTTTTCTGGGTTATAGTTTTCAAGTCCTTAGGAAATGGCACTGGGAAAGTCTGTCCCCAGTGGAGTTTGCCCACAAGGACAAGACCACAGCAGGAGGCTGGAGCAAATTTCCTCCTTAGACATGAGTCAGGTGATGCAGCCAAGGTCCCGGCTAGTAACTGTCCATGCCACGCTGATGGTACCAGTGCTATGCCTAAGCACAACTAAATCATTCCTGTGAGTGATAAACACTGCCAAGACTGATTTTGAATTATACTCTGAAGTCAGCCACATTTTCAAAACCAGAAATCTAAAATGTACCCCTGGATAGTCACACAGGCTGCCAATGGGAAGGTATAAATTAGGTGTCAGATAATCTTTCATCCACCTACCTAGGCTGCAATCTTTCTCTGGCAAATCTTTCATCTTGACTACCAGATGTTGTCTTTTGTTCTCAACCACATTATGCCTGCAAACTGTCAGTGCATGTATCTCATGCACTGCTGTATGAGTAAGTCTGATGGATATTATGCAAATATCTCCAGATGAAAATCTGTTCTGAAAGACATTAAGAACAGCACGTTGCTGCAGATATCTTGCAACTACTACTTCTTGTGAAATGTCACTGACATCTTTATCAATAAAATGGAAATAAGAGCCCAAGTCAGCTGCAAGACTGCCCAGTATAAGAAGATGTTATAATTAGAAATGCACGAATCATGCAAAATTTGAAGTGTATGAGGTTTGCTGACCCTCTCAAACTATACTTTGTTTCCTATAATTAGTTGAAAATAAAACTTATTTTCCAGTAAGTTCAAAACCGCATTTCATCCCCAGAAATCGTGCCATTTATAGCAAAATACATATTGCTTTTAGCTAAAGAAAACGTGATGTGCATAGAAAGAACTTTATTGTCTGTAATAGCTTGGTTCCTAAAAGTTGCAACTCTGAACAAAACCATTTTACTCTTTGTATCTTCAAACGCTGCATGGTTTGCAACTACTTGTCTCCCAAGAGAAAGGATGGCTGTGCTATCCCAGGTTTTGACATCATGGGAGTGAGCTGTAAGTGAAATGGACAGTAAGCACAGGGCTTTGTCCACTGCCATGTAGAATGATAGAATCACAGAATGTTATGGGGCTGGAATGGATCTTAAAAATGATCGAATCCCAATCCCCTGCCATGAGCAGCGGCACCTCCCACTAGACCAGGTTGGTCAAGGCCTTATCCAAACAGGCTTTGATCACTGCCATGGCTGGGGCATCCACAACCTCCCCTGGGCGACTTGTTCTAGCGTCTCACCACACTCACCATAAAGAATTTTTTACAAAATATCTAGTCTAATTTGTACCCATTAGTACTATAGCGCTACCACTGCAGTTCCTGACAAGGAGTCCCTCTCCAGCTTCCCTGGAGGCTCCCTACGGTGTAGAGTGAAATGGGAGTTGGTATTTTTCTACATCAAACTGGCCTGAGGTGGTCATGTCTAACCTCCCAAAACAAAGGACCCTCAAGCNCGGCCGAGGGGGCCGGCGCGCGCGGGGCATGAAGATGGCGGACGCCAAGCAGAAGCGGAACGAGCAGCTGAAGCGCTGGATCGGCTCCGAGACCGACCTGGAGCCNCCTCCCACTAGACCAGGTTGGTCAAGGCCTTATCCAAACAGGCTTTGATCACTGCCATGGCTGGGGCATCCACAACCTCCCCTGGGCGACTTGTTCTAGCGTCTCACCACACTCACCATAAAGAATTTTTTACAAAATATCTAGTCTAATTTGTACCCATTAGTACTATAGCGCTACCACTGCAGTTCCTGACAAGGAGTCCCTCTCCAGCTTCCCTGGAGGCTCCCTACGGTGTAGAGTGAAATGGGAGTTGGTATTTTTCTACATCAAACTGGCCTGAGGTGGTCATGTCTAACCTCCCAAAACAAAGGACCCTCAAGCAAGTTGCTCCATTTATTTCCTTTTTTCCGTCAAGCGGCTGTATGTGCCCCATTTGCCAATGCAGGCAGAAACACCGACGTTGCCGCAGGTGACAGAGGTCGCAGGCAGGGAACGGCAGCGCCTTAAGCGATGCTGCCCGACGGAGGCGGGGCTGCGCTCGCACTCCCGCTGCCCACCGACCGCGGCTCACTGCCACGGACCGCGGCCCACTGCCCACTCCGCCGGGGCCGGGGCCGGGGCCNGCCCCCCTCCCCCCCCGGAGGAGGAGGTGGAGGAGGAAGGGGCCGGAGGCGGCTGCGCTCCCTCCGCTGGGGGGTGCCGGGGTGGGGAGGCGGCGGCAGGGTCAGCCTGGGACCCGCCGGGGCCGCGGGCCGAGCCCCGGGCCGGCCGGGCTGCAGGGGCGGGGGGCTGCACCCCCTCCCCGCGGGCAGCGCCTCGGAAGGGGCGGATGGGCCTCTCCTCCGGCGGGAAGGAGGTGCCGCTGACCCTCTTTAGTTTTCCCCTCCTTCGTTTCCTCCCTCGGAGGGCCGGGGGGAGCGGGCCCTGCCCTGTGTGTGCTGAGGGGGCCGGAGGCAGGTGCCCCCCGGCGTGGGAGGGTGGCCGCAGGTGAGAGGAGCGGGCTGGCCCCGGGGGCCGCTTCCGCAGCTGCCCCTTGCCCGGGTTCCCGGTAGTAGTTCCCGGCTCGCCTCCTCTCCCCGGTTCCGCAGTAGTTGAGCCGATTAAAGCCCGCTTGAGTGTGCGGGCGGCCGTGTTGAGAGACGGATCATCTATTTCTCTGCGGTTTCTAGGGGAAACCAGTGTTTTGTTCATTATATAGGAAGGCGTATCAGTAAGGGGCTGCTTGTTTTCCTTACCGATGGCTCTAGCTGCAGTGTGAAAGCTGAACTTCAAGGGGAGCAGGAGTCTTAAATTTTTCTTCCGTGCGTTGGAAACTAGTAAAAAACCCAGTCCCTATCGCTTTGTTCTGGTGTGGATATGTGGGAGAGGGGTTGGTGCCGAGGGAGGTAACTTTCACTCGGGCCGGGGGGGGAATGGACGGGAAACTGGCTGTGAAGTTTCCTCAAAATGGATGCTTTGTGCATGTTGAACTTCATAGCAGTCTGATTGGAATCTCAAAACGTTAGCCTAATAAGGAAAGGCTGTGGCAATCCGGAGATAATGCGGGTTTGCCTGAATAGTTTTTTTTTCTCTAGAAGGCCAATGGCTTCCACACAATATTTGATCACTGAATATCTGGAAAGCAAAAAATATCTTTTACAGGCTACCTTCTCATTCTTAAGTTTAGAATTTGTTCAGTAGTTGAAAAAAAAAAATCTTAATGGTTATGTGTTGTAGGTTGATCAAGTAGAAATCTTCCTAAAATGGTTAGGTGAGGTGGTTTCTTACTTTGAAAAACCTATATAGGATGGAGAAAACAAATCCACCGTCTCATTTTTTTTAATGATGTGAGGCTCTAGAAATACAAACTGCAGAACGGGGTAGAATCCCCTCTTGAGCATTGGGTATAAAATTCTTTGACTCTTTGCTCTGTTTACTGTGTCTGAGTTGTCATTTGCTGCCCTGTAAAGGGTGTTGGTTTACTTTCAGTTGTGACCTGAACTGGAAGAATGAGTGTGTGTTGTGGTTAAGCCTGTCAGCATGTTACTGCAGCACGGTTACCTGACTGCAGGCTAGCTTGTCTCTTCATTGCAAGGTTTGCCGTATTTATTCTCCTCTAATCAAGTTACTGTAGCTTCATGCTTCCAGGGAGCTCTCTATGGGAAGCCATACCTTAACTGGTTAGAGCCTTGGGTCTGCTAGTTGCTGTTCCAGCCATTGGTAGGGAAGGATGACGTTTAGTCTAACTACTGTTAGAGTAAGAGATGGCGTTCTCTCTTTCTGATGTCCAGATGGCATTTTCAAAATGTCTTTGATACCGTATATAAAAAAGCTTTGATTGGGATAATTCTGAGCATATTCTCCCCCTTTTTTTACATTGTAGTCAGCTTGCAGTTTGGAAGGGTAAAGTCTAAGGGAGCAGAGGTAAAGATTTACGTCGCTGCTAAAATTCTTGCTCATGCTCTTCCTTTCCCCTCTTCTCCTTTAGTGATACCAAAGGACCTTTTCTGACTTTATGATACCCAAAGCAAATAAGATAATTGTGAAGGCATAATCCTCTTGAGGCTGTACAGTAGGTAAAGGTTACCTGTTGCTATAAAAAAGACATATAGCAAATCCCTGCCTATGACTGACTCTGAATGGTTTCACTTCATTATTAACCCAAAATCTTATTTTCCTCTAATAGGCCATATGAAAGGTGCAAATCGCACATGATGCAGTCTATAACCCGAATTAATTTAATCAAATTTGGCTGTGGCATGGACAAAGCTGTTTCTGTTCTCAAAGGAAACTCTTCAAAAACTTGTCATTCTTCCTGGCAGTTTTGACTGACAGATGGTAATTGTGTTCAAGTCCATGTTGTTGTGTTTAAGGCTGCCATGGAGTGCTGTTGCTGTGGTTCTTTGGTTGGTTGGGTTTTTTTTTTTGTTTTGTGTGGTGTGTCAGATCCCATGTAGGCATTGCTGTCTCAGAGGAATAAATTTATCTTGGTGAAGATAATTTTTTGGGTTGTCTTTTTTGTCTTCCATCAATTTTTTTTTCAGTTATTGAGAGCAAACACATGTCTGAAATAGCAATAGAATTAAATATTTAATTTAATATCAGCCTTTGATTTTACTGCTACAAATGGCAGTTATAGGAAGAGACTTTGTTTTATTTTTCACAGGTAGTTGGAAGCACTGAGGCGAAAGTACCGTTAATCCTAAAATTCTGGTGAACTTCAGGTCTGGTCTTTAATGGAGCATCAAGCTTTGTTGCTGAAGCCATTAGCAAAGCTTTTGCTCTGNCTACGCCAATGTGGACGGGCTCACCGCTCTCCACCAGGTCGGTGCCGGGCCGATCGAGGGGCCCCTGGCCGGAGTGGGGCCGGGGGGGCCGAGGGCGGCCCAGTGCCCCCCTCCCCCCCCGGAGGAGGAGGTGGAGGAGGAAGGGGCCGGAGGCGGCTGCGCTCCCTCCGCTGGGGGGTGCCGGGGTGGGGAGGCGGCGGCAGGGTCAGCCTGGGACCCGCCGGGGCCGCGGGCCGAGCCCCGGGCCGGCCGGGCTGCAGGGGCGGGGGGCTGCACCCCCTCCCCGCGGGCAGCGCCTCGGAAGGGGCGGATGGGCCTCTCCTCCGGCGGGAAGGAGGTGCCGCTGACCCTCTTTAGTTTTCCCCTCCTTCGTTTCCTCCCTCGGAGGGCCGGGGGGAGCGGGCCCTGCCCTGTGTGTGCTGAGGGGGCCGGAGGCAGGTGCCCCCCGGCGTGGGAGGGTGGCCGCAGGTGAGAGGAGCGGGCTGGCCCCGGGGGCCGCTTCCGCAGCTGCCCCTTGCCCGGGTTCCCGGTAGTAGTTCCCGGCTCGCCTCCTCTCCCCGGTTCCGCAGTAGTTGAGCCGATTAAAGCCCGCTTGAGTGTGCGGGCGGCCGTGTTGAGAGACGGATCATCTATTTCTCTGCGGTTTCTAGGGGAAACCAGTGTTTTGTTCATTATATAGGAAGGCGTATCAGTAAGGGGCTGCTTGTTTTCCTTACCGATGGCTCTAGCTGCAGTGTGAAAGCTGAACTTCAAGGGGAGCAGGAGTCTTAAATTTTTCTTCCGTGCGTTGGAAACTAGTAAAAAACCCAGTCCCTATCGCTTTGTTCTGGTGTGGATATGTGGGAGAGGGGTTGGTGCCGAGGGAGGTAACTTTCACTCGGGCCGGGGGGGGAATGGACGGGAAACTGGCTGTGAAGTTTCCTCAAAATGGATGCTTTGTGCATGTTGAACTTCATAGCAGTCTGATTGGAATCTCAAAACGTTAGCCTAATAAGGAAAGGCTGTGGCAATCCGGAGATAATGCGGGTTTGCCTGAATAGTTTTTTTTTCTCTAGAAGGCCAATGGCTTCCACACAATATTTGATCACTGAATATCTGGAAAGCAAAAAATATCTTTTACAGGCTACCTTCTCATTCTTAAGTTTAGAATTTGTTCAGTAGTTGAAAAAAAAAAATCTTAATGGTTATGTGTTGTAGGTTGATCAAGTAGAAATCTTCCTAAAATGGTTAGGTGAGGTGGTTTCTTACTTTGAAAAACCTATATAGGATGGAGAAAACAAATCCACCGTCTCATTTTTTTTAATGATGTGAGGCTCTAGAAATACAAACTGCAGAACGGGGTAGAATCCCCTCTTGAGCATTGGGTATAAAATTCTTTGACTCTTTGCTCTGTTTACTGTGTCTGAGTTGTCATTTGCTGCCCTGTAAAGGGTGTTGGTTTACTTTCAGTTGTGACCTGAACTGGAAGAATGAGTGTGTGTTGTGGTTAAGCCTGTCAGCATGTTACTGCAGCACGGTTACCTGACTGCAGGCTAGCTTGTCTCTTCATTGCAAGGTTTGCCGTATTTATTCTCCTCTAATCAAGTTACTGTAGCTTCATGCTTCCAGGGAGCTCTCTATGGGAAGCCATACCTTAACTGGTTAGAGCCTTGGGTCTGCTAGTTGCTGTTCCAGCCATTGGTAGGGAAGGATGACGTTTAGTCTAACTACTGTTAGAGTAAGAGATGGCGTTCTCTCTTTCTGATGTCCAGATGGCATTTTCAAAATGTCTTTGATACCGTATATAAAAAAGCTTTGATTGGGATAATTCTGAGCATATTCTCCCCCTTTTTTTACATTGTAGTCAGCTTGCAGTTTGGAAGGGTAAAGTCTAAGGGAGCAGAGGTAAAGATTTACGTCGCTGCTAAAATTCTTGCTCATGCTCTTCCTTTCCCCTCTTCTCCTTTAGTGATACCAAAGGACCTTTTCTGACTTTATGATACCCAAAGCAAATAAGATAATTGTGAAGGCATAATCCTCTTGAGGCTGTACAGTAGGTAAAGGTTACCTGTTGCTATAAAAAAGACATATAGCAAATCCCTGCCTATGACTGACTCTGAATGGTTTCACTTCATTATTAACCCAAAATCTTATTTTCCTCTAATAGGCCATATGAAAGGTGCAAATCGCACATGATGCAGTCTATAACCCGAATTAATTTAATCAAATTTGGCTGTGGCATGGACAAAGCTGTTTCTGTTCTCAAAGGAAACTCTTCAAAAACTTGTCATTCTTCCTGGCAGTTTTGACTGACAGAGGGTAATTGTGTTCAAGTCCATGTTGTTGTGTTTAAGGCTGCCATGGAGTGCTGTTGCTGTGGTTCTTTGGTTGGTTGGGTTTTTTTTTTTGTTTTGTGTGGTCTGTCAGATCCCATGTAGGCATTGCTGTCTCAGAGGAATAAATTTATCTTGGTGAAGATAATTTTTTGGGTTGTCTTTTTTGTCTTCCATCAATTTTTTTTTCAGTTATTGAGAGCAAACACATGTCTGAAATAGCAATAGAATTAAATATTTAATTTAATATCAGCCTTTGATTTTACTGCTACAAATGGCAGTTATAGGAAGAGACTTTGTTTTATTTTTCACAGGTAGTTGGAAGCACTGAGGCGAAAGTACCGTTAATCCTAAAATTCTGGTGAACTTCAGGTCTGGTCTTTAATGGAGCATCAAGCTTTGTTGCTGAAGCCATTAGCAAAGCTTTTGCTCTGAGTGGGGTGGAATGCCATCCCCATCGGGGAGCTGCATGTAGAATTGTTTCTCTTCGTGCATGCGGGAAAGAAAACAATGACTTGACTTGGTAGCTGAGAGGAAGAAGGGGGGAGGATATATTTAGGTACTTGCTTCAGCGCTTCACAGTGCCAGTGAGCAGATCTTGTTTTGTATCTGCATGTGCACAAATGAGTGGACTTGAGTGCATCATATCTGAGGACAGATGAATTAAATTCTTTGGTATCTTGCAGAAGAGGAAGAATTGTCATTAGGTGATGGTTATTATTCATCTATGTAATTTTGAGTTCAAAGCTCTCTTTGAGAACTTGTTCTGCACGAGTCCTCAGGTTAGGCCTTCAGCACAAAGGACAAAACAGTTGTGTACTGTTTTCCTATCTGTCAGATATATATGCAGCGTAGGATATTGCAGCAGGATAGAGTGTGTATTGTGCTGCCTAATTTGCATTATATACATATTGTGTACGTGTATCTGTAAGACCAGAAAGCTTTTAAATGAGAGCCAAAATTTACAATCAGATGTCAGTGCCCCATTACTCTGGTGGAGGTGGAAGTTATGAATGTTGCACTGCCAGACAGCTGTTAGGCAGGATGAGGTCTAACTTAGTGCAGCTTTTCTAATCTGCCTTAGCAACGGAATTTAAGGGGAAGTTGAGAAAAGAAAGAAGCCCAAAGGTGAGCTGTGACCTTGCAGATTATTCGTGTCTCCAGGGTGGGGGATAGAAGTGGCATATTCTGAAATAATCTTAAGAAGAGGCCATATAATATTTTCAATAAAACCTGATCTCTTCTTAGGCAGACATATTTCTTCAGAGTGGGATTCAGTTCTTTTGTCCTGAAAGCTTAACACCTGTCATTCCTCAGAGTTTGGACTCTCTTCTGCTTTCCTTGGCTTTCATGAAAGAGGATTTAGTTCACTAGCTCTGACTGGAATTTATTGCTGAATGGCTGAAAGTAGTTTGTCTAGAAGTTACATAGAGCTTTGCACAGGAAAGTGGAGCCCACCCTTTCTGGCCAGCACCATGGAAAGGCTGCATGTAGTGGGGAGGGAGCACGATGTGGGCAGTTTCCTGGAAGGCTGGGTTTCCTGTGCACATTGCTGCCCTGGGAGTGTGGCATGTGCAGTGTGCAGTACCTGCATGCACCTCAGCACCGGCTGAGATCAGGTATCACAATTTAGCAGCCTGCTTTTTGACTGCCCTTCGTCTTTGAGGCTGCTCAGAGTGAGGAGATGGTAACCTTGTTTTTGGCCTCATTCTCTCTGGGTGAGCAAGGTGAGTGCTGTAGCCTGATTTCACACTCGGCATGAAAGAAGCATGTCCTGCTGTGCTGATCTTGCCTGTTCTGGGGAGGCTACTGCTGTTGAGGTAGGGAAATTGTCTTGGCTCTTTGTGCATGGGGGTCATCGTGCACCTGCAGGGGATGTTGGTGAAGGCCCCTAATCCGTGGTGAAGGATTCATGTAATTTTTTTTTTTTGTGACAACTACAGTTTAATTAAGCAAAATTCCTTGAAGGGTATCTCTCTGTATCAAATAGTGTTTTTCTGCAACTCTTTAGGTGCTCAATTGAATGTGAAGGTGAGACTGTGTTAGCAACATTATAGTTACATACTAGTTTGCAGATAGAGCAGTATGGAGTGTTAAGTACAAATTTTGATTTGCTGCCACTGTTGTAGGACTCTGCTGTGTTTATCCCTGAATACTAATTAGGATTGTGTGTTTCATGGAATGCTTGCTTAGCCTTTCTGAGTAAGGACAGTTACTGGTGTCTTAATTTCCTTTGGGCTCTATGAAATTTATTTCTTAGGTAAGAAGTATCTTCCTTTTCAGGAGTTTTTGCAACTGTTTATGTGAAAAGTTGTATTAAGGCTCTGGTAGTGTATTCTTAGTACCTGATTCGGTACCCAGTGTGGATACCTTTGGCGCTGACTGCATCCTTGTTCTGACACCCTTTCAAACTGCAAGCCGTGATGCACAAGGGGCGGAAAACCTACCACCCCTGGGTGCTTTTGCCTTAGAACTTGATAGAGGGCATTATGGCTGCACTGTCCGGATTCCTTCTGATGGAAGGTAACGCAGGTCATGTGTTTGAGCTGGGGCTGCAACACGCGCAGCATGTCAAGCTGTAACAGCAAAACCAAGATTGCTGATCTTAAGTCTCTGGAGTGTTGGCATCATAGCAGCAGCACCCAACAACCAAGGATAAGGAAAGTGTAGAAGTAGCTCAAAGTTATCCTGGTAACCTCCTGGCTATGACTTTGACCATGACTCTTTCAGAGAATGAAAACACTGGTGCATATGATAAGCTTGTTAACTTTTCAAAACTATTGAATAGGAGGACTTCGTTTTGTACAGAAAGGTTTGTACTCAGTTACAAAACGGATGTTGAAGTCTCACTGTTTGGAGGGGAACCAACCTACTAATCACCAAACCTCCTAATGCTCTCATTGTGGATGTTCTACCACTGAGAATTCTGGAGTAATTTGCTCAGCTTCTTTTATTATTCTTTTATCGTGGCCTTTTTTTTTTTTTAATCTGTGCAACAAAGCACAGAGAAAATGAACCCAGAAATAAATGTAATGTTGACTTCACTCAGTGATCAGACTACAGAGGCATATTTGTTTAAATTCCCTTTTGTAATTGGTTCTTGTGTGGGCCACAGATCTTTCTTTCTGTAGTTACAGTAGGTAGGTTCAGATGGTACAGTAGGTATTTGTTAACTTCCGACTGATCTTGTCATCTAAGTTTCTTGGTTTTTTTTTTTTACTTTTTGAAAT
>WBMY01011892.1:807528-859524 GCA_013397315.1 Donacobius atricapilla | reverse complement strand
GGGGGGGAAAGGTGTGGTTTTTCATCGTACACTGTGAGTATGATAGTGGAAATTTAAACACTGTAATCAAAAATTTATGTTCTCCTTGGTGTTTTATGAAGGAAACAAGTAACAATCTCCTTGCCATTTTAGGTTTATTATTTCTGAGTGGTCTGTCATATCTGAACCTGGGATTTCTATGTATTTTCATTGCTATGGATATTTCTTGTGCACAGACCCAAGTGAATTCTAGCGTATAGAAATTACTTGAAGTATTTAAAGCCAGTTTTCACATTAGTGTAACTGACATGTTTCTTAAACTTGCTAGTCATGGAGGAAGAGCTCTGCCTTCCGGTGTAGGGATGAATTCAGGTGGTAGGGCTTTAGTATTTACTGAAGCTAATGTTCAGGAACAATTTCTACTGGTCTCTAGATAGAAAACCACAGACAAAGCCGTACTGTAAAAGCAGCATTAATGCTACAGTGAAATTCCTATCTAATTCTAGTCTATTTTTGATATTGCTGGAATACTTTTTGTAAGTCATCACAAAGCACGTTGTAAGAGTAGATGACGTGCTTTTGTATGTATGAATAAAGTTGATATGAACACACTCGATTGAAGGCCTTTATGATTTTGACATTGTAGTAGCAAGATTGCCCTTTTACCAAATTGTTGCATTTCAGTTGTTAGCTAAACCTGAGGCTAGGAGACAGAAGCAGTCTGTATAAATCACTGGTAGATATACCACTCTGGAGGGATCTGTATTCCAGGCTTAACTACGTTTTAGTTGGAACAGATGGTTTGACAGGCTCTTGTCCAGTTCTTTACTTGGTTATCCCTTTGCTCATGCTCTCAGTTGCTCCCTTTCTCAAAGTTATTACTTAGACTAGTAAGACACTTAGTGCAATCCTCTCAAAAACTGAGAGCCCAGCAAATTGGCAGTCCCTGCCAGTGTAATTGTGTTCCCTGAGGGCTCACACTGTGTGAAATTGAGGAACATACACGTGCTCTAGCAAATATTGATATTTTATCCAAGAATACGTTCAAATGAGCTAGACTTAGACAAACTAATATGCTTTGAAAGCAATGTGGAGGTAGTTGTGAACAACTGTAGCATGAGTACACCTTTCTGGGATTCTTGCAACCAAGAAACTGTAAATTGCGTCTTATTACTGCTGTATCGTATATAGGTATAGATCATACCAAGTAAGACATACAGCATATGAGGACATTTGCCTAACAAATGTTTTGTCAGTGCCCAACAGTATATTTTTCTTCATTGATCTTGACAGCCGTAAAATGCAAACTGGAATGCAGCTGTAAGGCAGTGGAGCCAGCCCTAAGCTGGTCAGCCTCTGATGCTGCTGGGTGGGTGGAGACATTCCAAGCTCCTTTACTTTCCTATGTGCATTCCTGAAATGACAGTCAATGGAAAGCGTGGCATAAGAGTCGCAGCATTCCTCAGCTGTTTCCTTTCTAGTAATGTCCAGTCTGTAAGATAGAATTAGAGAAGGCAAAAGATGATCCCAATATTTGGTGGGGGGGAGCATTGTTGATTTTTTTTTTTTTNNNTTTTTTTTTTTAATGCATTGTGTTGACAAGACCTGGTGCCCAGCTCTTGTGTTTCAGTTATTGAGCACATTGAATCAGCCACTGTCCTTATCCCGGAAACATTGAATCTTTGCCGGCTCTTTGGCAAAACCAAAATTAGAGCAATATGATGAAGCCTTTGAACAAGACTGTTTCCCATTTATGCCTGTGTGGTGTTAGCACTTACCCCATTAACAATATATTTGTTAGGCTAAAGGCTTCTGAAGGTCTGTTAAACAGAGTGAAGTGTGGAGTTGGCTTTAAGAGGAGAGTGAAGCCCCTGAGAATCAAATGTAGCCTTGTTTTGGGCCTACACACAGAATTAGGTTTATCTTCAAGAAGGTAAATAAAGAGTTCCTATACTACTGTAGTTTCTCAATGCTTCAATTTGATCTATGACTAGCATATAACCATTGATTCTGATACTAAATTATCTGTAAGCTATGGTTGTTAGAAATGGTTCCAGCCCTAGAACATTCAAAAGGGCTAAGTCTCACTGATACTTTTTTTTTAGTTATTTTTAGTTCAGTCTGAAATATGCTTTGATTGATATTCCCATGTTATGATTGTAGTTCAGGGTCTTGAGTTGGAACTGTGACAGCTTGCTTTAATATGTGATCAGTTAGCCAACCAGTGGTGATTATTATACAAGTTTTAGTTCTGGCATGATTATTTAGTTTTGGAGTGGGTTTTACCACCCTGACTGTGAAGAGTAACTGGAGTCTTCTATAAGTATATATATACTTCTTGAGTATTTGAGGTTTCTCATACACCAGGGAATTACTTGCACGTGTTAGCTTTGTGTTGTGGATCCAATGTATCTCTTATCTTTCATTTTTTTAATTTCCTAGGGTTTTTGGTGTGGGTTGTTGTTTTTCTTTTGTTCCGTCATAGAAGGACTGAGATGAATGTTAACATGAAACCTGTTTGTCAGTAATTCTAAGAAATCTCCAAACTTATAGGATGAATTTACCTTACTAGTTTTCTTAAAATTTCACACTTGGAGCAAGTATTTGTCTAAGGCAAAATAACAATATGTTCATCTGGTAACCAAGGTGAGCGCATCTGACAAGCATGTACACTGTATGTGTGTGGTCAGTGCTGCCTTCTAAAACAATTAACTTAGATGAAGCTTTCGCTGAGGAGCTGCATTCCTCTCTCAAAGCCGGGATCCTTGTGGGCCCCTTTTGAAACTGGAACACCATCTCAGACTTATGGCTTTGGAACTTTCAGCTTACAAGTAACCTGACATGTGCTTTAGTGTTCTTGACTGAAAACCTATGCTTTTCTTACTGAAGTGGAAAAGTTGCTGTTTTAAGGCTGCAAAGCATGTTGTCCCAAGTTTTAACAAAAGTGTTGTTGCTTGCAGTGTGTTTGCAAATAGATGCAATGATACTTGAAAAATTAGGCTTAATTAAGTGAATAATTTCATTGAAATAAATCGATTTTCCAAAATTGTGCCTCCCCGTCCCAGAGATGAAACAATCTGAAACTACTTGTAATATTTCCTCAATCAGTGTCAATTATGACTACTAATCCTGTGTTCTAAAAAATCTAAGTAGCCCTGTTTATTGTTGTTTCAGCATTAAGTTATTTTTTATTTTTATTTATATTTTCATGGAAAGTCAATGCTTTTAAGCTTGTTTTGCTAATCTGTTACTTGGAAATGTTTTTAAACATGGGGCTTTAGGTGTTGAACCTGCTGAAAATTTGGGCAAAATGAATTACCTTAGGTTTTATCCAAAATGAAGACTAAAAATTGACCTGCCGACATTGTGTCTGTGGGCCAAATGCAGACTCGTGATAAGTAATAATCTCATGTCTATTCAATCATATAAAACAATGTCTTTAGGAAGCTTGCCGAACTTCACAATTTCCCACCACTTCTATTTTATTCAGCTACTTAGCAAATTGAATTATTTTAGGTACTATTTTTTTATGAGGAGCCTGCACGTCATCTCCGTGGTAGAAAATAAAATTTAGTGCTTATCTCTAAAAGCAGAATTTTTGTGTAATGTCAGTTTCTTGGTTTTTTAGTCTAACAGAGCAGAGGGGGTGAATATGTGCTAGCACAGACTGTCAGTGGGTTTTTGTTTATGAACCTCTCTGGACATGGCTCTCTGGTCACTCATCTGCTTCCTTGCAGACAGCCTAGGCAAATGCTTGGCACCTGTCTCTCTATAGCTGTGTTTGTGTTTCATAGTGATAGTGAATGTTAATGCTTGTATGTCACAGTGCTTATCGGGTATTTGTACACTTAGGAGGAGAAACAGCTTCCTACATCTCTGCAGGGGAGTAACTTAACAGGTCTATGTCTCTTGCACTTCGTACTTCTAATAGACTTATTAAACACTGAAGGTGGACTTTGGCTGCATCTATCAAACATGACTCCTGAGAAAGCTCATGAAGTTCCTGTAGAAACAAGTTTTATCTGTAGCTCTAGGTAAATACAGCAGTGGAGATTTAAAAACTACAGTTTTAAAGGAAAATAGGGAACAATTTGGTATGAATGATAGAAGATACATTATATGTTTTGTAAAGTGTTTTACCAGTTACCCATGTGGGATCTGGGGGTGGGAGAGCTCTTTCTCAGTTGTTTTCTCAGCAATTGAAGAGGTTGCTGTACTCTCTAATAGCAAAATACATGTCAATTGTAATTGTATCAAATAGCATTTGCAAGCTCAAGTAGCTGTTAAGATGTGACTGCTGGAGATAAACACTATTAGAAGTTTTTGGTCCAAGAAGCCTAACTTTGTGAGAATTGCTGTAGCTGTGAACAGAGTGTCATAGTTTTCTGGAGCCTCATCAGTTGTAGGTTCTATGGCACAGGGAATATGGAAACAGGACTTTGCTGGATGTGTATGGAGCAGTGCCCAAGGGATGATCAACAGCTTCAGTTTGATTCTCAAAAACTTTACAAAAGCCAGGAAAGCCTATTAAAACAAAATGTGTGATCATTAAGATGGTGGATTTCAAAAGCTGTTGCTGCAATTATGGTTTGGCATCTTTTTAGAATAAGACACCTGCCTTGTCAGGTGCATATGCTGGATTAAAGCATAAAACCAAGAAAGCTCTGGCATAGAAAAGCTTGCATGACAGTAGTCCTATTAAAAATACTTTTCCATTTCAGTTTGTTTTTAGGATTTTTTGTGTTGGTTTTATTGTGCGTGTAGGGGGTTTTTTTGGTTTCCAAAACACAGCATATAAATAAAAGCATCACTAAAAGTTGAAGTCAGGCAAACTGGGGATTCAAAGACCAAATAGCACTTAAAAGTAACTTTCTATTAAGAAACCTTGGCATCAGAACCATATCTTCTTCAGTGACATCATTTATCATCAACTACACAGAGATATGATTGAAATGTTTGCTTTAAGAGCTGATGTGTCATTTCCCCCTTTTGGGAGATCCTCCGAGGGCTTTGTATCTCAACAGCTGCTTACCTGCACATATTATAACAAGTAATTTGTCTTTTCAAACTACTGTGACAGCATTTGAAAGACTTTGTTCTTTAATTTCTTGTAGGATTTTGAGCCCTTTTAATTTTGTCTCTGCAATTATCTACTTTTATTTTATATTACCAAGTTAAATGACTTAAATATGGGAGAATTTTCTTGATGCTTTTTCCCCCCTGTTCATTTTACTTTGTTGTGTTTCACTGCTGATAATGTATTTGATAACATGCTTTGAATTCTGTTACTACTTGAAAGGTGCTTATGCAGAATTTAAACAATCAACAGCCTAAGTCAACTGTTTTGGACTTCTTCATTGCAGCTGAAACTGCAAATATTACTTGGGTTTAAAACTTAAAGTGAAGGTTCTGACTGACTTAAAAAATGGTTTAAAATCTGGCTTCAGCTGTTCTGCAGTTGAGCTCATGATAGGATCAGAAGATTATTTTTTTATCCTGTGTTTCCCTATGCCTGCCTTCATCTAGGTCACAGAACTTCTTAAAAAGAAAAACTGAAGCAACTGTATGGTGTAATACAGATCTCATTAATCACAGGTACCAAGAGATAAGTACAGAAGTGTATTGATAAAAGTTAGTGATGTCACTTCTACTTAGGTGACACTCTTCAGCTTTACAGCTGAAGATAGAACAGTGACAGAGGTAGGAATTTTTAATCCAGGTAAATTGCCCCCCTTTCTCCTCTTCTGTCCTCCTGTCTCCTTGCTCTAGTCATGTTACAGAAACTGGATTTTTGACCATCAAATCCATCCGCCTTGCAGCTTTTAGTGAGTAAGCAGCACTGGTTGGTCCTTGGTGCTTTTAGAGCTATAAAAGCAGTCTCCCAATTCAAGTCTTGATCTGTAGAGACCGTAACAAGGTGCTGGTGTTTCTAGAAACCCAGCATGTGCCCTGCTTTGATTTCTTTCTCCAAGAAAAGTCTGATGAGCGTTGGTTCCTTTAGTACTATGAGCAACCATTGAGGAACATGATGTTTATATGTCTACTTTTCCTCCTCCCTGGTAGAATACCCAAGATGACTCTCCATACCCCCAAACCCATGAGTGCTCTATAAATTTCTCCCTCTGGAGTGTTTTAACTTTGGTTAATGCAAAGAATTGCAGAATACAAGGAATTGTTCCTGAAAAGCCAAATACTGCTAGGCCAATATAAACCAAAGATTTCCATATCCTTTGGCTTTTGTCAGCCACCAAGTGTAGATTGTGAAATGCTTCTGGCACTTCCGGTGACTCTCAATTCACTGAGAATATTATGACTCTGTTATATTTACTGCTTAATCCCAATTATTTTTCAAATAATCATAGAATGTTAAAGGTTGGAAAGGGCCTTAAAGATTATCTAAAACCAGCCAAACTGCTGCCATGGGCAGTGACACCTCCTTTGAGATCATGTTGGTCAAGGCCTTACCAAAACTGGCTTTAAACACTGTCAGGGCCGGGCCATCCACAGCCTCCCTCGGCAGCCTGTTCCAATGTCTCACCACCCTCACCGTAAAAAATTTCTGTTAAAGCTAGTCTAAATTTCCCCTCTATTTGTACCCCTGGTTCTAACACTACAGTTCCTGACAAAAAGTCCTTCTCCAGCTTCCCAGGAAGCCCCTTTCAGATACTGTAAGATTGCTATGAGGTCTCCATGAAGCCTTATCTACTCTGGACTGAGCAGCCCTGATTCTCCTAGCCTGGCTCTGCAGGGGAGGTGCTCCAGTCCTCTTACCAACTTTGTGGGCTTGCTCCAACAGTTTCATGCCCTTACCTTGGGAGCATCAGAACTGTACACCCCACTCCGGGTGGGGTCTCACAAGAGCAGAGGAGATGGGGAGAATCTCCTCCTCTGACCTGCTGACCACACTCCTTTTGACACAGCCCAGGGTATGGTTTGCCTTCTGGGCTGTCATTTCATGCTGATGACTCATGCTGAGTTCTTCATCAAATATCACCCCCAATTCCTTTTCCACAGAGCTGCTCTCAGTCATGTCCCTGCCCATCCTGTAGGTATGTCTGGGTGAAGTCCAGTTTTAGTAATGCTCTGGCTTTAGAAGTTGCATATAAGAATGTTTTTAAAATCTTATGTTAAGATGCAGATAGTACACCCAGTTTAGGCTCAGTGTGGTGGTGGGGGCTTCTGCACTCTTCTTGCTTTCTGCGTGTAGAACTTAAAGTCTAGACAATGGCTTGAATTTTATCAGCTGGTGGAACCTGACTCTGTGATAACAAATGTTTGGAAAGAAGTTATTGATCACTGTAGTCAGTATTGCAGAAAGTTGTCAATTTCTTAGAGGATAGGAATGATTCCCTCCTTGCCTGAAACACTCTATTCATACAACAGCAACACTGTTGCCAGTGTAGCAGAGAATGAGGGGTGGAGGGAGGTTCTTCCTAACACGAGATCACCGAATCAGCTAGTTTGGAAAAGTCCTCTGCGGTCCATTCCAACCTGTGACCTTAAACCACCTTGTCAACCAGACCATGGCGCTGAGTGCCACGTGCAGTCTTTCCTTAAACACCTTCAGGGATGGTGATTCCACCACCTCCCTGGGCAGCCCATTCCAATGCCCAGTGACCCTTTCTGTGAGGAATTCCATCTTAATGTCCAACCCAAACCTCTGCTGGTGCAGCCTAAGCCTGCGTGCTCTTGTTCTGTAGCTGGTTGCCTAAAAAAAAAAACCTAACCCCCACCTGGCTACAGCCTCCTTTCAGGGAGATTTAGAGAGTGGTAGGGTCTCCCCCTGGGCCTTTTCTCCAGGCTAAACATCCCCAGCTCCTTCAGGCGCTCGCTCCCCTCTGGACTGGTGTTCCACAACCTTCACCAGCCTTGTTGCCTTTCCCTGGACTCGCTCCAGCATCTCCGTGTCCTTGCTAAACGGGGGAGGCCAGCACTGGACGCAGCACTCAAGGTGTGGCCTCACCAGTGCTGAGTAAGGGAACAACCTGTTCCCTGCTCCTGCTGCCACACTATTCCTGATCCAGGCCAGGGTGCCATTGGCCTTCTTGGCCGCCTGGGCACTCTGCTGGCTCATGTCCAGCTGCTGTCACCAGTACCCTCAGGGCCCTTTCTGCCTGGCTGGTGCCCAGCCTGTAGTGCTGCGTGGCCAAAGTACAGGACACAACACGGTCTTGTTGCACCTCATGTCCTTGGATTCAGCCCATGGATCCATCCTGTCTGGGTTCTTCTGCACAGCCCTCCCACCCTCCAGCAGATCAATACACACACCCAACTTGGTGTTGTCTGAGAATTTCCTAATGGTGGACTCAATCCCCTCATCCTGATCATCAATAAAGATATTAAACAGGACTGGGCCCAGAGCTGATCCATGGGGATGCTACCAGGGACCATCCACCAGCTGGATGCAGCACCTTTCACCATCACTCCTTGGGCCCAGCCATGCAGCCAGTTCTTACCCAGCAAGGGGTGCACTTGTCCAAGCCATGGGCTGCCAGCTTTTTTAGGAGTGTGCTGTGGCAGATGGTGACAAAGGCTGATGAGTTGCAGAGTAATGGGGTTTTCTGGAATAACTAGGGAAAGATAATATGTCTGCCCCATTCTCTACAAAGGGGCTGGAGGGAATGAGAGTAGCCTTTAATTTGAGAATTACACTAGGCACATTGTCTAAACTGCAAACTACAGCAGGGATGTAATATACTGGCTAAATGGACTGCTTTGTCATGATAAGAGAATCCTCCCTTTAGCCAGCAAGGAGTGAGTTTCTGCAGTTGAGTCAGTGGTGTGCTACTTTGCTGTCTTGGATTTGAATGTCTACTCTGAGGCTTGTTTACGTGAGACTTTTGATTTGTCATCAAGTGTATCCCTCTGTCACAGGTAATGTATAGAAAAGCAGGAATCAAAGGGAAGAGCTGCATCTCATCGAAATAGTGCAAAAGGTCTGATGGATCTGGTTATGGTAAAAGCTGGAGGACTTGCAGTATTGAGGAAAGCTTACCAGAAACCTCTTGCTGAAGATGCTGTAGTTACAAGCAGCTGTGGTCAAGAAAATTTGCATTCTTTGCAACAGGAATAGGTATCTTTTATAGGCAAGTATCAGAAAGTTATAGATTAGAGCAAATTCATAATAGTTTTGTTTATTAAGCTTTAGAAGTATTTGGAGATGCCTGACTTTCTGATCTATTTCACTTAATCAACTTTGCATTTCTACCCGAAAAAGTGGTAGCCTGTTTTCAAAACAGGCTGCTGTGATGCCTGTGGTCTGAGTGGATATACTTTTCTCCCCTTCCGCTTCAAGTGCAAGTTATATTTTATGGTTAATAATTCTTAACATTGAGTGGCTTTTCTTTGCAGCTATTAAGGGGTGTTTTCATGTCATACAGTTTTTTACTGACTCTTGTAATGTCCCCTGCATTCAGGGTTAAATACGCAGATGTGCTCTGGAACCTTCTATAGTGATGTAGTGGTGATGTGGTTAATGTGCAGCATCACCATATCTTCATTCTACGTTCACTGGAGTTCACAGTTCCCACAGTTCCTGCATGGGTAGAGCAGGTGCTTAGCTGATTCACAGTGCTCTGCAGCCATAAAACGACGAGCTAAAATTTTGACTTTAAGTCTCTGAATCTTTGATGCAATAAACTTTTACAGCATTCTTTTTGAGCTTGAGAATTGAAACCAATGTCAGTAATATTTTTTTTTTAGAAGAAGAATATTCAAATTGACAAGCTTTAACTTTCAAGTCTCTAGTTAGTATTGGGTTTGACCTGTGACTTCAATATAGGTGTCACATTGTGTGAGGTTAGCATGGATGGTAAAAACCAATTAGTGATTGACTTTGAAATTGACAACCAGATTAGCCAGTTAAATATGGGTATCCACCTCTGATCACACAGCTTAAATTCAGGAGGCTCTTAGGAAGCCAGCAGCCCTTTTCCTCCCTGCCTTGGGAGGGGTAAGTTGGCCCCAGCTCCCGGGGGCCGGGCCAGGCGATTCCCGGGAAGCTGCCGGGACCAGTGACTCCTGGGCCGGGGGAAGGGAGGAGAATGTGCCCCTTCCCAGCCCAGATGGGGTCTCCAGCAGCTGTAAAACCCCCTGCCGCTCCCCCCAGCTGCCAGCCAGGGGAAGGGGAGGCTGCAGCCTCCGATGGCAGCTCTGAGCTGGGCCACCCCGGATGAGAGCGAGGGGTGGCATCCATCAGCCTCCCTCACTGCTGAGATCCTGGCTGCCCTTTCTGAGCCTCCCCCACTGGTGTGGCTTTGAAACCCTTGCGGCTGCTGCCCTGCAGAGGCCACGTGCCCACCGTGCCAACCGCAGGCCGGGGCAAGTTTTAATTCTTTCCTGCCAGCAGATGGAACTTCCAGAGCACTGGCCCTTCCCAGAGTGAGAACAAAGTGATTGAACTCTAAGGAGACAGCACAGACAGTGAAGAGAGAGTGAAAAGACTATTGAGACAAAAGAGGAGTGGCTTAATTTGGCTGGACTTCCATTATGGCCATGGAGACTGGACTAAAATATCGCTTCAAATCGTGGGAAAGATATGCATTTGGGGAAATGATTGTTAGATTTCTGTGTGGATCTGAGCAACGGTGTTTGCGATGGATTAAGTGATATTAATCCTATAATATGTTTGAACAGAGATACAGATGAGAAGTCCTCTGTGCCAGTGAAGAAGTGAGAAGATATCTCTGTTCCTTGAGATAAAGAATCATTTGTTCTTTGGAGTTATTCATCTTTAAATGGTGACACCCTAATATGCAGAAGTCTAAGACCCATGACCCATAAGCAGCTTGGGAAACTGCGAATGGGAGAGGTCACGGAAGCAGGTTACCCGGGGTGTTTTTGTAACAGTTAAAACCCACAAGAAAACTGTTCGAAGTTGTCAGTGAGATCCGTGACTCTAAGAGAAACTCCTCTCCTAAGAAATTAATAAAAGACTATTTTCAAATAGTAAAACTGACTAAAAATCACAAGTTGTCTCTTTATGTTGTTTGTAAGAAAGCAAACAGTTTGGGGGAGAAGACGAATATTTTTAAAGTTTAATTTTTTTTTTCCCTTTTTTCCTTTTTCTCCTTTAATATGTGTTAATAAAGTCTGTGTTTACCTTAAGTTAGGTCTGGTTTACCTTTTTCTCCTAATCCTATCTCACAAAAGGAAAAGGAAGTAGGTACTCAAACCACTATGCTAATTTTAGCCAACAGAAACAAAGACAGACAAATGTGAAACCACTACACACATACAATCAAATCATTCTGAATTTTCTGTATTGCCATAGTTCTTTCCTATATTTTACCAGTAGTTGTAACAACTTGTAACACCATAAATCACTAATCCTTTTTTTCCCCCTGAGTTCTTGCAAAGGACTGCAGGGAAGGAGAAGAATGAATGTTCTGCATTTGCTAACTGGTAAATGTACAAATTTTCATGCCACTGAATTTGGAGATAGGGAAATCTTTGAATGCATGGAGCCGAAATCCTGCCTCTCTATCACTGTGATGTGGGATTATTTAATTTTTAATTTCATCCTGCATTTGAGCTAAAACTGCCAGAAGTAGATACTAAATTCTCCAGTAGCAGCAAAATCTCAGGACTAAAGTTCAGTGCAACTTTTGCCTCAGTTGATAAAGTTTTAGTAAACTTGCTTTGATAAACTTAGGGGTTTTTTTGTGCATGTACTGGCACAGGCAGCTCCTTGTAACCAGCTATGATGTGTAATCAAGTATAGCCAGACTGCTCTGACCTCCTGCAGGCTGGTCTCCTAAAATGGAAATTATTCATTTTGTAGATGGAAATATGAGCCAAGCAGCTGTGAATTCCAGGAGCCAAATACTGAGGCAAACTCATAACTTTGTTCTTCTGTTCAAAACGCAAATGACAGTTGAGTCCTGCATTTGCCACTTGCTTTCAATCTGTGATTTTTTCTGAAAAGTCAGCAAGTATTTGTATAAAGGCACTGCTTACTATCCAAAGTTTTTTGGTTTTTTTTTTTCAAATAAGTCTTCTCTTTGTAGTTCTTGCTTTCCCTAACTTCCTCTCTTAAAACAACAAACTCTTGCTATTCCCCAGCCTTTACTTCTGTGGCTGTTGTTTTAGGGAGTTAGTGTTAATTTGCACTGAATCAGCTTTTACTGATTGAATGGAAGGAAACCAGGATCGGTTGACAAATATGTACATTTTCATGCAGCAGTGATGCTGATTACCTGCAGTTGTAGAGGTTGCTGTGGAATTGCTGAGCTAAAAAGCCTATTGGATGTAGAAGTGACAAATCATATGCCTAAAAGGCTACTTTCATGAGTCTGTGGCTCAGAATTAAATGTACTGTCTAGATTAAAGATTTACTGTTTTCATCCTTAGTTTTGCTTTGGAAATTGAAGACAAAAACTGGGCAAAATTGCATTAGTTGCTAGTGCTCTGTGCTGTTCCCTAGGGAGTACTTATTCAAACTTATAAAACCATCATTTGGCTGTTGAAGAAATCTTTAGTCTGTGTGAAAGCTTGCTGTGTATTTTAGGTTTTCATGGAGGCTTGCAACTAGCACTACTTCAGATTTAGTTTTTGACAGAAATCTGACTTATAGGTAGAAGCAAAGCTGGGAATATATGCGGGCAAACCACCAAACAGTTCTGCTAACATGTTCCCAAGGGTCCTACATAAACTGGAAGAAAAATTGGGTAACTTCCTTAATCTGTGTTCCTGGTACCCATACTGAAACTTTACAGCAAAAAGGCTTTTGTGGTTGTGGCCTAAGGCTGCAAAAAAAAAAAAAACAAAACCCAACCAAAAACCCGAAAAAACCCCTCCAAAACAATGAATGCAGTGAAAGGTGCAAAATTGTAAGGATCTTTCCCAATATCTAGATCATACTAAAAATTCTTTTTGGTGGAAAGTGCTTTTTGTGTGACCATTATAAAGGTGAAAGAGAAAACAGAGCGGTGGTTGGCTAAAAATGATGCAAAAGAGAAAAAAAAAACCCCAAAACACAGCCAGCTGGTTAGTTCTACTGGTCCTTGAAGACAAAAAGCTGCTGTTGCGCTTGTAAGGTTTTACAGCCTTTTATGATTTAGTTCCAAAGTGGTAGACACTGAGCATGGTACTACTTTTTATTATGAGGCGGGCTGTATTTAATTATATAAAGTACCTTTAGATGCTGGCTGTTGAGTGTCTGGTGGAAGGGGATACTACTTCTGCCACTGAAGTATCTGTAGGACATTTGCTTAGCCTTTGTCTGCTTCCTTTTAGGTGAAATAAAAATGACGGAGTTTTCTTGTGCTTCAAAGACTTTTTTTTTTTTTAATCTGAGCTATGAGGCATTTGATTTTTAGGGTCAAAAGAATTCTGGCTTCCTCAAATCCTCAGCTGTGGAAAGCAAGTGCATAACTAGAGATGGGATGTTTACTGTAGTTGTGTACCAAACAACTTCTGTTTCTTGTTGTGTTCTGGTGCCTTAATTTTTTTTTATTCCCAAGGTTACCAGAAGGAATAAAACTATTTTTCCTTTGCACATCTTTTTCCTATGTGCATTTAGCCAGCAGTTTTAGAATGCTGTTTGATACTATATTGACCTTGACAGCGTGTAGTGTGGTCTTCCTGTTTTAGTCAGTCCAAGCAAGGAGCTTGTCTCCAGTTAAAATGCGTGCATACAGGCTTCATGCTGAACAGGGATGTCTTTGCTCAATCTATTCCTGGATCTCAGAGCTTACTTTTTTTGGCAGGTAGGTAGGCATGTGTTGTAATCTTTCCACCCACTGCAAAGTTAGTCTGGACGGATACCTTGTGGTCTTAATTCCTGAAAAGCATGACATAGGAAGCAAAGAACTGAGTGGAGAGGAGGAATTGTAGCATACCAAGCAGAAAAGGTTTGTTACAAAAAGAGAGTAACAAGTTTTGTTATAGCAAAGCATTCTTTGTTCCACAAAGCAGAAATGTTAACTTTAGTGCTGTGTAAGTAAGCAAATGTTTATTTAATACATGGGTTATCTTATATTACTTTCCTAGAGTTTGCAGCAATCTTGCCTTACGTTATCTGTTGACCTATTTTTTTTTAAATGACATTTGAACAGGTGACTGAGAGGTGCCAGGGGGCACTGGCTTGATGAGAAATGAGTTTCAACAGAAGCTATTTTTGGGTGTGGCTTTTTTTTTAAGTGCAAGTATGGTTTAGATTGTCCACTTTGAATAATGATTCTTTGATACAGAAACACAGATGCCCAATGAAGTTCTTCAGGAATATTGTTTGGGGAGATCAGGACTTTTGCTGGTGTGCTAACTAATGCTTGTCTGTCTAGTTTTTTTTGTTGGTTTTTGGGGGGGTTTTTTTTCCCCTTTTTGGAGACACTGTTTATTTTTTCTATACTCTGGTAGCTTTTTGGCTACTGAAGCAGAAAGCTCTTCCAGAAAACCTGAATTGCTCCACAGATGTGGATACAGATCTTTCTGGAGGTCCTGGTCCGGTGTTTAGAGCTCTCAGTTGTTACAGTAATGTGGGAACTGATGTGGTAACTGCTGAATTCAATGGCTTGTTTCTCATGAGGGGCCTGACATACAGACTCAGCGGAAATTCCTAATGAAAAGTGGCTGCACTTGTGCTGGGCTTTGCGTAGATCTCTGAAGACATCGTTCCTGCTCTACAGTGCCGTCGTGGTGGAAGATGTGTATGAAGTTGGGGGAGGAAGAACATCGTCAAATACGTGAAATATGCTTGCTTGCANCCTTGTGGTGTTTTGTCTGTTTTTTAACTTACCTGATTAGTTTGAGTAGTTGGGTAGACGTAGTTATTCAGCTTCTTTAGCTTAACTTTACTCCAACCTGTAAACATTTTGGCTTTGCTTTTGGAAACAGGAATGCTGTCATGTGAAATTGTCTGATCTTGCAAAATGTAATCTTTTTTTGTAATACTGTCTTCACACATTTAAAGTAATCGCTATTAAAGAAAAGAAATGCTATCTTGCTGTTCAAAGACTTTATTTCTAATGTGGCAGAGAGGATCTTTCAACAATCTCTGATTTTTATTAAGTTTTCATTTATATAAAGCCAAGATCCTAAAGTAATAAATTAAAATTACACGGTTGGTTGCCTTGCATATGAGATGGTATAAGTTTTTACCTGGTGGTAAAAAGATATAAAAGTAAGGTCTCTAAAATCCATCCCAGAGGTGATAAAACTGTTGCTATCTGTTACTTAAGGGCAAAGAAGGAATGGGTCAAATTTTGTATATTGATATTAAAGTATTCTAAAGATTTTTTTTTTAAGTAGATGGGCTGTAACTCTTGCTTCAAGCTCATTTTAATTGTTAATTTCAGCAAACTTTATCTTGCTTTAACTTTAGTTCTGTAGTTGTGATGTTCTGAACATGCTTAGACTTAAAGCATCCAATAAAAACAAAGTAGCTTGCTTGCAGTAATGGAAAAAATGACTCAGTCCAAGTTGAGACCAGAAATTAGCTAAAAGGCAAACAGTAATTCTTAAAACAGAAGCTAAGTTTAAGCACTTCATAAATGAGGTTGAAGATCATCCTGTACTTCTGGTTTTACAGTTACAAGAGTGCATCAGTCGCAGTGTTCATGTGTCATTTTCAGTAAAATTTCCCAGTTTTGCCAAATAAGTTTCTTATTTTGGCGTGCTCTGATTGGTCTATTACTACCTGAGCTCAAGAACCATCAGACAACACAGTACAGCCAGCTGAGGTTCAGGTACAGTTTCCCTGAGGAAACTCATGCTGCACGCTTACAAAGAACTCCTGAATAAGGGTGGTGCCAGTTTGCTTGTCATCTGCCAGCAGTGGTGTGCTTCTTTGGAGTCCCAAGGAGGTTGCTCGCGACACAAGGGCCATCAGCTGTTCAGCTTCTCTGGTACGTGGTCTGCATGCCAGGGTTCTGAGACATAGATCAATTCTCAAATTAAAGAAATAAGCCATTTCCTTATGAGCAAGACAAATCATGTATTGCAGCTCCACATTTCACCTTCATTTAGACCTCATATCTTCAGTTCAAGACCTTAAGTACAGGGTAATTTTGAATATTAAGCATTAATAGGGAAGATTGCTGTAATTAGCGAGTCATTACTTCAGAGTTGAATGAGGTTAGCTCATAGATGTCTCATATAAAGAATGGTATTAATTGAATCAACAATAAGGTGCTTCTTTCCTTGGATTCTTGTTTGATTCAAGCTATTCTGACTGTACCTTTGCCCAAGCTAAAACTAGTAAATAGAATGTTCTTTCTAAGCTACGTAGTCATATTCTTCAGTGTTATATTCTTGCTAGGCCTGTAGTTAGAAATGTAGCAGGTGCCTACCAAAACAATACTTGGAACTTGTGTTGTAATGTACATTGCAATTGGGTAGACATTTATTTTATAGATACTTCTTTTGCTACCTCGGTGCTCTCTAAATATGCTTATAAATAACATGGCAGGAATTAACTCCTGATTTTATGACATCCAAATGAGCTCCAGATTACAGAAAACTGGCTTTGTTGTCTTTGTTTCTCAAGAGAAAGTGAAAATTAAAAACAGAATCACTTTTTTTTCAAGGTGATGATTCTCAGTTTTACACTTTTTACCTTCCCCCATCCAATCTTTGATGTTGGCTCCTGCATGAATGCTGTCTCCACTACGCAGATGGCTTAAGGCACAAGCACGTGGAGACTTCTTCCCTAGATAGCATTAGCCTCGCAAATAAAAATATGGAAGTTCTGGAGCAAGGCCCTTGGTGTACCTTTAGGGGCACTGACCACATTTCAGTCTAACAGTTTTCTAGTCTCATTGTTAGACTCCACAAACACCTGAACACAGCAATTTAATACATGGGGAAAATGAACACAGCGAGCCCTTTTTTGTTCTTTGTGATAACATCAATTCACCTTACACTTGGATAACTTCTTCACCAGCTATTGGTCATTTTTAAGAAAATTATTAATCAATGCCTGACACCTTAATCTGAAAACCTTAATTTTCAATGTTTGTGTAAGAAACATTAATTTCCTTTTAAGTCTTCTGTGGGGCTCTACAGTAGACAGTAGTGAGCAAGACTCAAGAGCTACATCTTGCTTCTACTCCTGGAAACATTTAAACTTCTGTAAATAGCACAAATTCAGTAGAATTATCTGTAAGGCTTGCAGATTTGCAGCCAAACTTTACAGCCCTTGGTATACTTGAAGCATTCTTTTTCAGTGCTCAAGTTTAAAATTATATCTTCTAGCTTCTCCAGAACTATAGCTATAACTTTAACACACTTTCTAGTTTTTTTCCCTTCTCTATAACAATAAACAACTCATATCCAAGCACAGGGTTTGCATCTGTTTTAGCTAAGTGAGTTGCTTAGTAAAAGGAACTATCTATGGTAATACCTAAACCTGCTTTACAGCAGTGCTTATCAAACGACTTTTTCTGGTCTGTTAGATAATTATATGCTCTGCTTTTGGAATAGTGTGGTTAAATGCAAACCCTAGAGCAGCAAGATGATGTAAGTGTATTTTGTGTCACCATTGGTTTTGCTTGCTGTCTTCATGTGGGACAGCTCAGCTCTGTTTTATTCAGCTTGGTTAATGACCTTAGCCATTCATAAATGTGTGGGTGTCCTGTTGCTTTTCATTAAGGCTGTGGGAATTGATTCTCCTAACCATCTTAAACCTTTTTTTTCTGAAACTCAACATGTACACTGATTTTAGTGCAAATATATCCATATTTTATTGATGAGTATATTCAAAAAATGATGTTGTGTGAAGATCGAGAGAACAGCTGCAAAGTTACTGGAAGCTTCTTGACCAGAAAGTGACTTGGTTTGGATTCAAGTGGTCTAGATCTGAACTTCTTCACTTCGAGCTCAGAAAGTGACTGTTGCATTCTGCAAGGTATCTTCTTTCACAACTGTCCCCTGCAACTGAGATGCAATTTTGTGGCTAAAATGAGGATGAGCACTGTCCCAATGTGTACAAGGTCTGTTTGTAGGGTTTCAAAGAATGCTTTGAAATACCTTTTGTGAGCTTACTAGGCTTAAAACTTCAAAATCACATATTAAAACTTTTGACTTTCCCTGACCTGAATTTCTATTTTTTTCCTAAATGATCATAAAGACTGGTGGGCTAAATTTTGTTGATAATCAGTTACCATCTTTTCTCACTGCTCCTGAGCAGCAGGAGTGGAATGAGGAAAGGGGAAAATGTGAACTGATTTTAAAATTTTTAGCTAATGACTGCTAGTAGTGTCTGAAAAGGAAGGCCCAGAGTGACTGTGCAGCATCAACTCCTATTTGTGTAGGGCCCCACATCTTGTGCACTGCAGCTTAAGATGTTTAATTGCAAAGCATGTGACTGTTTTATCAAAGTATTCTGTCTCAGACATTAGCGATTTCCATGGGAAGAAAGTAAACTATTGCCCAGCCTAACTTGGAAAGGCAAAAACTCACCTGCTGTCTCATTTCCTTCTCCCTCTTGCCCATTAGCATTTTACAGAGGGGTGCTTCATGTTTGCAGCGTGCTACGGTTGTGTTGTCTTTTGCCTAACCTAATTCAGTCTTAATGAGTAAGTCCTCAGCAGAGCAGTAGTAGCATTTTCTGAAATACTCCTAAAGCCAGGAGTGTTAATGCCATATTTATTGCTTCGGTTTTACTCTGCTTTATATTTAGTGCAGGACTGATAGGGAGTGACTTTGAATCTAGAGGTGTATCAATATAGTCCTTTCAAACGAAAGTTCATCATCCCAGCTGAGGCATCCCCCAGTGGCAATCTCTGCCCTTAAAGGTTTCTTCCAAGGAGAGCCCATATATGTGATTTTTTGAGTCTATGACCTTGTAAAATAGGCTTTTAGCAAGTCGATACCCTGCAGAGCAAAAATACAGTTGTAGCTACTCTAAAGTTATCTGAAGTAGCTTGGTATAGTGGTACATTTTTCTGAACTAAGAATGCATTTACTTTAGATAGGTGTATAGATACTGTGAACGATGGTGCTGCTGTTGTTATAGACTAAGTGCCTGCTTAAGCACAAGTAGGCAGTTCCTGTGCATTCCTGTGCCCGTTCACTCTTGTGTAGGGAAGTTTAATTTGTTCAGTTGGCCAGTCCTGTGGTAGGTGAGCTTACAGCTGGAGTGCAGTAACTTCTAAAATACTGATATAAGAACTGATTGAGCAGTCCATTAAATTGCTACTTAGGTCCACCCGGTGACACGATCTTGAGAACTAGTCTTAGCTCTCCTCTGTGGATAAAATGACATAAATCTACAGCTTCTTAAGGAATGTTTTTAATTTGGGGGAATGTTAGCCAAATGAATTCCAAACTTGAGTAGAGACAGCTCCTGATTAACAGTCTGACATATACGTTTCAAATGTGTTTAGCCTCAGGGTCAAATTTAAGATCAGACTAAAGTTTCATCTTTTACAGAAAGGTAGTTGAAATTTTTTCGTATTTTTACCGTGATCACATATGTACTCAGTTCCTATAATAAAACTAGTTCTAGGTCCTGTTTGGGTACACACTGCTTAGTTTCTCTACTTTGTTTTTTGTTAGTGTCTCTGTTAGATGGAGTATATTTGCTGAGGTGCAAAAGGCACCTAGGCAACTAGGTCTGGCAGCAGCTGATATTTACTGGAAAAAATATTTCTGTTCAGATTGTGTTAATTTATGAACACTTTTTTTTGGCCTTAGGAGTCAATAGAAAAGTGTTGATTGAAGAATTGCATTTTAGTCCTACCTAAAGTAGGTGCAAAATGTCCTACTTAATTCAACAGATTTGGTAATCTGGTGTACAGAATACTGTGAGGTTTGGATATCTATTTGAAGAGGAAACCCAGTACTGACTAAACTATGCATTGTTTTGGCAAAATTGACCTGTCACAAAGGTCAGTTGTGAAATTCTTATCTAAAAAGATTAATGTAAATATTAAGGGGAGGTAGTATATAAAAAGTATGGCAGAGTTCTCTAGAAATTTTGATACTGTATTAGAAGTGTCGCTTCCCAGTGTTTAAATGCTTGATTCCTTCTGAAAAATAAACCCTAGAGTTAAGAAGATATTGTTGTCATGCTGGCATGTACCTCTAACTGCAGATTTTTGTATTCCTGTATTTATCTGTTTAATCCTGAAGTTCGTAGTAATTTCTTTCTTGCCCCTTCTTCTAGACTGATGTTTCTTTCCATTGTCTTGAAAGCTCCCTTGCCGTTCTTGAGTGGAAGCCCTGCAGTCCCCAGTGGAAGCCCTGTTTTACATCCTGATCTGTTCAAGAATGTTGCTTTCTTCAGTTCTCCCTGTCCTTTCTCTGTAGACTGTGTATTACCATCTCCTTATAAGCACTTGCTCGTTAGAGTTATTCTTGTTGGAATCTAGGCTACAAATAATCTTTCCGTGCGGCAAGTTGCTGCCTCTGATAAATGCAGGCTGCAGCCAGTGGCTGGCAGGGAGATTCATTTGCTGTCAGACCCTTGAATTAGGCTTTTCTGGTACTTTTCATTTGCATCAAAATCAAGGACGTTGTGTTTATGAATGCTGCCTGTGTTTTGAAATTGATCAAGTCTTAATATTATGTAAGGAAATGCATTCAGTTGAATATTAAGCTGTAGATTCTTCTGGAAGGCTACTTACATGAGCTCAGTTAAGGCAAAAGTAATGCTATTGTGTAAGATTTAATTCGGAAGTGTCTTAAAAATGTACTGCAAATGTTCATCTTAACTGTGATATATAAACTAAATAGACTACATTGATAGATTTGTGTAAGCATTTTCCATGGGAATCCCAGTGCCTTATATGGTCAACTTGCTTTGTAGTGTTCCAGTGAAATGAAGGCAGCCATCCAACAACAGGGAAAAAGAAAAAACAGCCCAGCTGTCTTTAGCTTTGTCTGTAATACCCTCTTTCTTGGCCTCCTTCAGTAGCACAGTAGCTAATTATTAAAACTGAAAATGTGGCAAGAGCCTGTGTAGCTAGTAGAAGTAGTTTCTTTTGTGGCAATGACTTTATACTAAAGATTTAATTAATTTAATGAAAGGTAGTAGCATATTGATAACACTGCTTTATTGCATAATTCACTTTTGCTATCATGTAAGCGGCTGTGCCTCTACCCAAGCTTGTAAACTGGTCGTAATTCCAGTCGCTGTTACAGCCAGAGCAGGGCAGAGGGGGAGAATCCCCTCCCTTGGCCTGCTGGCCATGCTCCTTTTGGTGAGCCCAGCCTTGGCTTTTTGGGCTGTGAACACACACTGCTAGCTCATGTTGAGTTTTCTTCAACCATTGCCCCCAGTCCTTCTCCACAGGGCTGCTCTCAGTCCCTTTTTGCCCCCCCGTGGGTGTGCCTGGGATTGCTGTGGCCCAGGTACAGGACCTAGCACCTTGCTTTGTTGAACTCCACGAGGTTTGCATTCGCCGGCCTCTCAAGCGTGTCCAGGTGCCCGGGTGGCAGCGCTGCGCACAGCGCGGTGTCGCCAGCCAGTGCGCCGAGGTGCGCTTGGTCCCACCGGAGTGTTGCTGACAAAGGTGTCGAGCAGTACCTGCCCCAGCTCCTCAGGGACTCTGCTTGTCACTGCTCTCCACATGGACAATGAGGCATCGACCACAACTCTTACGTGCAGCCATTCAAGCATTTCTTTATCCACCAAGTGATCCATTAATCAATTCCATGTCTTTCCAGTTTATAGGGAAGGATATCGAGCGGGACAGTGTCAAACAGCTTGCAGAAGGCCAGGGAGATGGTGTCAGTTGCTCTGCCCCATCTACCAATGCTGTAGCCCCAACTTAAGAGTTTCAATAAGTGCCTTTGGAGGCTTGCATATTAAGGGATTCCTTCACAGGGATCTGGTTCAGGTTCCTCTGGAAAGAACATCTGGGTGTAGTAGCACCAGTGAGGTAAACTACCCTGTACTTACTTTCAAGTAGTAGGATGCACAAAAGCTTTACTGTAATTCTCTGTGTGGTAATTTATATACCAGTACTTCAAAAAACCCTCCTGAATGAGAGACTAGATTGTTAAACGTAGTCGTATCTCTTTATTCAGATACACAGAATCCTGTCGAATGCAAGAACGTCATTGCCTTTACTTGTAGTCCTAATAAAAAATACACAATGTATTTTCTATTGCAGAAAATAAAAAAAAAAACCAAAAAACAAAGCACTTCATCACTTACCTGTTTTGATGAGGGAAATACAGTAAAAACGCTATAATTAATGTAAATTGTAGTTAAGAGGGTTTTTTCCTCTGTATAGCTGTCTGAGGCCTTCAGCATTCTTTCAGTTAATCATACAGCTGCAGTGCCTGATTCGTGTGAAAAGGAGAGGCCAGTCTACTGAGACCAGTGATAAGTCAGTCATCTTTGCTTTTGTTGATACGGAGCATTCCAATCAGTTCTCAGAAAAGCAGCTTTAGTTTCTCTGTCTTTTAATTGTAGCTTCTACTAGCTTCATATAATGAGTTGAACTCATTGTTTTAGCAGAAATGGTGAACAGATTTCTCTTATTAATGATTTTTAGTCTTGTGTTACATGGTGTCAGTGCCATTTTGTTCGAGGCTGAAGAGTTCTGCCTGTTGAGTTCTTCTCAGAGATGGTCCATCCCTTTGACTAAGACTCTCGATCTCTGCAAAGTCTGCTCTCTTACTGTTTTCAGCTATGAAGCTGTAAAGGAGGATGGAATTTTAATACTAAATCAGACTGGCAGAAGCAAAATCTTCTTGGATGGATCTATGTATCAATATTCTAGCATTTCACAGTGAGATAGGATTTTTCAGAAGAAAACCTTTTTTCAAATATTTTCAGATTTACCAGAAGAATGCTTCAGGGAAACGCTGATATCCAAAAGAATATACCAAGACCTAAAAAAACCTACAGTACCATACAGTGATATATCTATGTTAATTTTGAGTATGGTAATTCAGAACAGAGAAGCTGAACAGATGTCAGAGTGCTGTGGACTTGTAAAATTCATGTAGACTTAGGCTGGTACTATCTGTGCTGTGACCTCTTTGCCTCCACTAGCACAGAGGAGGAATCTGTAAGATGCAAAAATAGAGCAAGGACGTAGGAGTGAGTCAGAAGAGTGGAGGCAAAAGCAAGCTGTCAGATGTGGGCTGGCTGTCAGGATGAAACTGAGAGTTAGGAAAATTAAGTGATAGTGTGGAAAAGAAGGACTGATATTGGGAATACTGAAATAATGGAACTCAGTTGTTGGTATATTAGATATGAGATAATTAACCTGAAATCTGTACTTGGACTTAACATGCATTAACCTTTTAATACTCTATTATGTCATCATAGCTAGATTATAGGGCCCCATAGAGGATTTGCTCTTGGGATACTTCAGGCCATCTGATAAAAGGTGCTACTGCTCATCGTACTTTATCTTTGAGGGCGAAGAGAATGGTGTATGGGCAGGAGACTGCAGGGAAATCTGTATGTGCCTGTGATTATAAGTGTAATGGAAGGAGGCTTTCCTTTAGCCATGTGAAGTAATGGATATCCTAAAACCTCAGTTCCATGGTATTTCAAATTGTATGGCTAAGTCAGAAATATGGCTTATGATAATCCTTTTGTTTGTTTTGTTTGTTTTATGATCTGTAAAGCAATAACTTTTAGAGTCAAGGTTTTATGAATCCTGCTTATGTACCTAAATGTTGTCAATTGGCAAGTAAGAGCACATGAGAGAGTGAGTTGTATTTGGAACAAGATTTAAGTAGTACAGGCTGAACACTGAACTGTAAAGAAAAATCCATGATTTTGAATTCCCACACATTATGGAAATACTGATCATCTCACAGATTGAACGAAAGAAGTTCCTTTAGCCACAGGGAAGTAGAGATCATGTAGGACTGTACGCAGGTCATAGGTTTGTGGGGCCAATCTCTTTGGCTTAGGCAGTGTTAATTAAAGCATTTCCTAGGCCTGGAATACTTGGCTGTTCAGTCTTACTATTGCTTATATATAGGTGCATAAATGAATATTTAATGTCCAAATAGAGTCCTTAGAGAAGCTTAAAGCTGTGGGACATTTTGCCTAACTTAATAGTGAAAATTAGGCTGGCAGAACAGCTTTCCGCTCCAGAAGCTTTTTTGTAGAGATGTGGACTGTAGAGGAGGAAAAGCAAGCTCAAGGCATCAAAGGTCGTCTTCTGGAATGTCAGGGAGTGGGTTTCTCTTTTTTGTACAACATGGAGTCAGTTTCTCACTGTGTACTCGGAGGTATTTGGTCCCTAGCCTGATGGATAGAGCTTTTGTGAAAATAAATTGAGAACCAGTTTTCAAAACAGTGTGCATTGCAGGAGCTTTCAGTTTACAGCATGAACGATGGATGATTGAATAGTAGAGAAAGTCACATGGGCCTTTGTCCATTTTTCTTAAATGTGGAAACTTGGAAGTCTTCCCTGTCAAACTGTACCCCTGTCCTTGCTACTGCTCCTCTGCTTCCAGGGACACCAAGTGGTTACCCACCAAAACTCTGCAGCGCTTAGGCTTTCCCCATGCTCAGGCAGTGGGTGTGCTTTCTCCATAAAGTAAAAGCAGTTTCATTTTTTGTGTTTGTTTCTTTTCCACTTGTTTAGCATTTGTTCATAGGTATCTGCGGGGTAAAGGCAATCAATAAAGCCAGTGTGCATTCATATGACTGCCTAGAAGCCAGTGTGCTGTTCAGCCAGGTTTTCATTTTTGTGCTCTTTAATAATAGTCATATTTAACTAGAAGTCTGTTGTACAAGAAGCAAACTTTGCAACATTTGTGATTGATTTTGTGATGACATGCATACTGCTAAGGTCAGGTAAACAACAGACTTCTGGGGTTTTGTTATTTCTTTCAAGCTGACAGTCATGTTAAAGAGAAGGTCTGTGTGTTATGTGTTCGGATGCAATTCAAAGATGTCAGCAGCCTCTCAGAAGTTAGAAGTCAAGACAAATATGTTACTGCATAATTAGCAATTTAGGTTTTTGTCTAGAATCCTTCTTAGAGTGAAACTCTGAAGTAGCTGCAGCTCCATGTGCAACTGAGGCAGTACTCTACTTTGCAGCCTTGAAAAGGGTGTGCTCTTCCTCCCACCATACTGTTTTCTTTCCCTCCTCCTTTTTTGTTTGTTTCAGTGGGTGGGGAGGAAGAAAAGGTTGTTTCTGCCTTGCTGGTTAGTGAATTGGCTAATGGAGAGTCTGACAAATGCTTTCGGGAGTGTGCAGTTGAGAATGAGGAGGGAGACTGGGACCTCCCTGTTTGTCAACAGTGAGCTCGTGTAGAATCATGCCCTGAGTGGTTATGATTAGAGTATGTTAGCTCAAAGGAATTAGGGTTTTCTGGTTTTATAACACTACCTCCTGCAGGGAACAGATTATTGCTTAAAACTCATCTTGAAACATAGGCAAATTATTGCATAGGAATGGTATTTGTAAGTACTTTGAAACGTTGTCATCTGAATGTCATAGATTCTAAAGCAAAATATTCAGACGAGGGTCTAATTGCTATCAACTGGGATATGTTTGTTGTGTAACTGCCTAAAATCAAGTATAGCAGGGAAAGAAGATCATAAAAGCTCACTTTAGATGTTTTCCTAAAGTGTATGTTTTTTTCAGCATTTGACAACAAGAACTTTTAGCAAAGGTATATTCTCCTAATCTCTTAAAAGTGGTTTCAGTGGCAAATTTCTTTAGTGCCTTTCTCCTTGGAACTCATTGCTGAGCTTCCAAAATTTGGCATGCAGAACTGAGAAGCTAGAGGTGAACTGCTGCAGCATATGTACGAATGTGTGAATTCCTTGTTCCCTGGCAAAAGTACAGAGGACACCATGATTTTACCATGCTGATTTTAGCATCTTTGCTGTGGGTGACAGTTGCTCGTCTAGTTACAGTATTTTTCTCTTACTTGCTTGCTTGGATAAAATTGTTCTTAAGAAGGTTAGCAAGAACTAGAAAATTCAGAGTTTACTAGCTTACAGGTTTGCCTTTACACACAGAGATAACTTGATTTTTGAGGATCAAAGCTGGCAGCCCATGGCTTGGACAGGAGCACTCTTTGCTGGGTTAGGAACTGCCTGCATGGCCGGGCCCAGAGAGTGCTGGTGAGCGGTGCTGCATCCGGCTGGCAGCCAGGCACCAGTGCTGTCCCTCAGGGCTCGGTGCTGGGGCCAGCTCTGATATTTTTATTGATGATATGGATTGCGGGTATTGAGTCTATCATTAATAAATTTACAGATGACACTAAGCTGGGAGTGTGTGTTGATCTGTTGGAAGGAAGGAGGGCTCTGCAGAGAGACCTGGAGTGGTTGAATGGATGGGCAGAGTCCATGTTGGATGAAGTTTGATAAACCCAAGTGCCGAGTCCTGCATTTTGGCCACAATAACCCCCTGCAACTTTATAGGCCTGCTCAGGGCCCAGGCAGAAAGGGACCTGGGGGTACTGGTGACAGCAGCTGAACATGAGCCAGCAGAGTGCCCTGGTGGCCAGGAAAGCCAACGATATCCTGGCCTGGATCAGGAATGGTGTGGCCAGCAGGAGCAGGGAGGTCGTTCTTCCCCTGTACTGGGCACTGGTAAGGCCACACCTTGAGTGCTGTGTCCAGCTCTGGCCCCTCAGTTTAGGATGGACACTGAGTGCTGTGTCCAGTTCTGGCCCCTCAGTTCAGGAAGGACATTGAGACGCTTGAGCGCGTCCAGAGGAGGCAATGAGCCTGGAGAGGGGCTTGGAACACAAACCCTGTGAGGAACGGCTGAGGGAGCTGGGGGTGTTTAGCCTGGAGAAAAGGAGACTCAGAGGTGCCCTTATCACTCTCTACAGCTCCCTGAAGGGTGGTGGTATCAGCTGGGGCTTGGTCTCTCTGCAGGCAGCAACTGACAGAATGAGAGGACACGGTCTTAAGCTGTGCCAAGGGAAATGCAGGTTGGATATTAGGAAAAAGTTTTTACAGAAAGGGTGATAAAATTCTGGAACGGTCTGCCTGGGAAGGTGGTGGAGTCACCATTCCTGGATGTGTTTAAAGAAAGACTGGACGTGGCACTCAGTGCCATGGTTTCGTTGAGGTGTTAGGGCTGGGTTGGACCCGATGATTTTAGTCTCTTCCAACCTTGTGATTCTGTGAAAGGCTCTGTAGAGGATGGGGAAAATACAGCTGTATCCTTGCCCTGTCTGTAAGCTCTTCCCTAGAACTTGTAGAGACTTAGGGGATAGCAGGCATGAACTCTTGATGCACTGCAAGTTGTGCCACTCAGTATAGGCGTGAGCAGAACTGTGACTTGGCGAGTCATAAAGTCTTGCCATGTGACACGCTGCAGATCTGCTATCTTACGTGTTCAGTGGCAGTGGTGAAGGTGGTACAGCAGGAATCAGAGCATACAAACAAATCCTCCAGGATGAGTCTTGAGATGGTCTTGGTACTGGAGCACCCACAGCAGTTTGAAGGAAAAGAAGCTGCTTTTGTAATACACTGATGAAAACTATGACATTATAAGTATACCAATGCCTTTAATATGACAAAAAGTCTTGACCTCTGTATCAGGCTAAATGTCAGAGACTCTGTGTCAGTCTGGTTTACTTTTTAATGCTATGACGAGAACAACAGTAATACTGGTTGCAGGTGCTGTCTAGAGAGCTGCTTCTCAAAAATGCTCAGTTTGTGCTGGGTTTTCATGCATTGTGTGCCAAAACAGCAGTTAGTCTGATACTTGATGTGGTGACCAAAAAAAGAAATTTGTTTTAACTCAGGTTTGGGGAGACATACTTCAAGGTGTCCTCTCCTGAGGAAGGCTGTTCAGGTTCTGCACTGAAGGTGTCTCCACTAGGAAGCTTTCATGAGTTGTTCTGAGTGGGGTAAGCTTTCATTGGGCAAGGCTGCAAGCTTAAAAAGCCTCCTTGGACCCATGTTGTTTCTAAACTGTTTGCTGCTGCCCCAGATCATAGGAGTGAGTGTCAGCTGCATTCCTTGTTGGTCAGGTCTGTCACCATGGTGCAAAAAAAGCAGTGATGCTGTTGGTGAAGCTAAGCAAAGCTTTTGGGACAGTATAACTGTGTTGACATGGTATTGCCTTCCTGCTGATAAGCCCAGTGAACCTCACTTATCTTAGAATCTTTCACATGGATTATTTTTTGTTTGTTTGGTTGTTAATTTTTTATTTGTTTTATCCAGTCTGGCTGATAAGCCAACACTTTCAGGAATTTCTGTTGCTGCTTTGCAGTGGTGGTACAGTGTTACCAGTCCTTTGTTATTTTCCAGGTATTTCACAATCTGTTTAGGGACAAACATTGGCAAACTTGAAGCTGCACTAGTTCTTGAATAGTAGCTAGGGAGCTGCCCAGGTACACTTGTAATTTGTATTACCAAGATCTACTAAGTTAAAACAGTGATCAATGAGGTTTTAATGTTCTTCTGTATTACTAGTAGACTAGAAGGTATATCAGCCTCATTATGCGAGACAAAGCTTTCTGATTCTTTCAAAACATAAAACTGAAGTATTTGTTGACCAATTTTCTTTATTTATTTATTTATTTATGCCCTAAATATGGTTTCTGGGGTTTTTTTTTTTCCATTCTAACCTATCTAAAAAACACTTTAGTATTCCTGCCCCGTCAGCTGTGTTTTTTTATTGATGCTTGTAACTTTTCTTTCCAAATTTTTACTCTGTTATTTTAAGTTTATACTACTTATGCCCATTTTTATTTCAGAGTTTATCTTCATTGTCTCTGTTTTTTTTTCTTAAAAATTATTTTTAATTGCTGTCATACTTTTGCTGTATTTCTTTACTGTAGCTTCCTAATAAAATTGCTTTTTAGAAAAATGGCTTCTGGTCCATGTGATACCCATTCAGAGGATTAAAAAAAAGACTTGAAAATCGGCTCTCTTAAGATGCCATGTATTGTGTGTATATAGTGATACATACTGTTGTGGATGAGTCTGAATAAACTTAGATTATTTTACTTGTTGGCTATTGTCTTTCTGAACATTTTTCAGTGTAATTGGGATGTAAGTGGTTTCCTAGGAACTTGTGATAACTTGCAGTTTCTTTGTTAATCTGTCATAATGAGTTTCTAATGGGACAACTGTACCAAAGATTTTCCTGTTTATATAGACCAGAGGGAATCCGATGTCAAAGCTGGTACTTCTGTCGTGCTCTTTTGGGAGAGAGAGGGTTTTAAAGTGGATGTTGTTAATTTTGTGGCTCGAGAGAAATCCTAGATGACTGTCCCTGTTAGGAAGTACTCAGGGCTGTTTTCTTGCGCTAGTGAAAAGTCTGGCTGCAGTCCAAGGCTGGCTGTGCTTGATGGGACGGGGGCTCTGCGGGGGCAGAGGAAGCGCCCACGGGGGATGGAGGTTTCACCTCCCTGCAGCCCGCGAGGCTTTGCTGAGCGAGTTCCCAGCGCCCACTGAGGAGGGTGTTCAGTTACACCGGGGCAAAAACGCCTTTTTTAGAAGTTGCAAACTATGTCTGTGCAGATGAACAGCTGCATAGCTGGCCCTTGAGACAGAGGGAATTTGGTCTTGAATACTTCATTTTATTCTTTATTCTTGACAGAGGCTTGTGGTGTGTTTGATTATTATCTTTATTTGTTTGAACAAACAATTTTGTTAACTATTCTGAAGCATGCGTGTATTTTAGAAGATTGTTTAGCAAAGGGATGAATATCAAACCATGAATACGCTCTTTTTTTAGCTTCCAAAAGTTTCTTTAAGTGACTTGGCTGACTTGAATTTTGGCTTTAGGTATATCCTGGTGTCATCTTACACTTGCAGAGAATTTGAGTCTTGGTACTTGTTGCAAGTACCTTACCTTTTGGAGACTACAGGGACATTTTTTTTTGTGCAGATTAAATGAGAAAAAAGGCTTTGGACAGGTTGTTCCAAATGATGCTCTGTGTGTTCCTATGATGTGGAATATGAAATGTATATGGAAATGACCTGACACTGAATTTTTTAGCATTGTCTATACGTTATGCACTCCCCTGAGTAAATCCTTCAAACTTAAAACAGAACAGAAAGCAAATCAGGTCCCAGTTTCTTCTGGTTTTGTTCTGAATGTATTTCTGAAAGCAGAAATTAATTGAGCAATTGTAAAATAAGGTAGTGTATATATGTGTGTTCCACAGCCACTGGAGAAAAAACTTGGGGAAAATTGGAGAGCTGCTTCCTGGCTTTTTTTTGTTGGTTTGGTGTTTGGTGTTTTTTTTTTTTTTTTTTTTTGTTTTTTTTTTTTTGGTTGAAAAATTAAGTTAAAATGCATAGACATCACTGTTACGTATAAAACACACTGTGCTGTGAGGATTATTCGGGATGTTTCTCAACACTTCTGTGTTGCCCTGCCTCAGAGCAAGGCCTGTCCTGAGGAGCACTGAGGTGTTACTGCTGATACACTCGTCACAGGTGTTGTCTGACACCTGCAGGGTTGCAGGGACTGGAAGCTGCAGGTTTCTCACCTTATTACCATCTGAATAGCCAAAATCTATTTTAAAAATACAGCTTTGAGAAAAAGCAGATGTTTGATATTTACTGTAACAAGTTTGGCTGATTTGCTTCTGGATAATTTCACTTAAACTCTATTTAATTGTTTTTTTTTTAGAAAAGCCTTGGTTTTCTGCTAGAATTTTAGTAAGCCTGTCAAAATACTTTAATCCTGAACCTGCTGATTTGCAACCTAAGTCAGCTTCAAGACTTAGTAGCATTTTTGAAAAGCTGAAAATTATTTCGAATTTATCTAGTCAATGAATCATAAGTTTGATCACAAATTGAAGAATTTTCTGAGATTCACATTAGGGAAGAATAGCTTTTCTTTTCCCAGTCTAGGAACAGAAAGTAGCAGGGGTGGATAGTCTTTCCTTAAAAATGGGAAATCAAGAAACGATAGTTTCCTTGTTTATGTGGAGTCCTACCTTTGTTTAAGTGGCTTTGTGAACAGAATGCACTTTTGATAAATATATTTATCATATTTAAGATTATGTGATTAATGTTTAAGCTATTTGAAATGCCAGTGTTAGGTCTCATTTTATTTTTGGTTCCATCCATGTATGAGGTTTTTCATTCAATTTGATTATATTCACTTTTTACATGTAAAATGCATATAAATCTAACTGATGTATTATTCATACTTCATGTGTACTTTATTTATTCTACGTTAAATTGAGTTATACAAATTAGTCATTTATATGCAGAGATTCCCCTGCTTAGGGAGTAAAAGAGCCCTGACTGTTTCCAGCCTTATCAGCTTACTGTGTCTGCTTTTTCTACTGATATACTGTATAATGCTGAGGATAAAACCACCCATGGCAAGTGCTAATTGAATGAGTGTTTTACTGCCTTTTTGTACCTGTAATCTTGGTTTTTTTCTGTTAAAGGTGCTTTTTATTGTCAGCAGTAATTTGTAGTAGGAGAGTGAGCGCACAGAAAGTCTGTTTTTATGCTCTATCAGCATGTAAATTTTTTCCCTTTGATGGGGTGAATGGTTGGTTGTCATTGCTTTTCTTAATTTTAGCGTTATTACTTTTATTCTACTCAGTTTTGCCACTTCACTTCGGCTGAAATTAGCAAGCAGTGAAAACTTCCCCTAGAAGCTGCTAATGCAGAAGATTAAACGTCAGCTGATGACTAGAATCCAAACATAGCCTGGGAGTTCACAGAGGAGAGCGGATAGATCCAGTCAGGTTTGCTTTCTTCCAGGCCAGCACAGTCTTCCACTCGGAAGAACTCAGAACTGTATAGAGGTGATAGTCAGAAGCAGAGTAAAAAAGAAAACCATAGAAATGAATAAACCTATTTGTTTATGTAAACAGGTCCCCCTACAAAGTTTTATTGATGCCTTTTTGTTTTGCTAGATTATTTTGGTTAAGAAAGTGCATAAGGGGATATCAATAGGTTAACTATTTTGAATTGAAAAGCTGCTTTGGCTCAAGAACTTGATTAGTCACCCATATGCTAAAAGCAGGTTATGTTTGCTCATGGAAAAAAAGCCCTATTTGAAATGCTACTGTTTGACTGGGACAAAAATACATGTCCTATATGGCATTGCTTTCTCCTTCTCAAATGTAATGTCTACACATTGTGTGACCATGAAAACTAATCAGTGTCTGCCAGAGTTGTAGCAATAAATGCTGAATGAAAGCATAACTGTATAATGGCACTGTATTATCACAGTCTGCCTATTTAGTTTACTCCTGAGCCTTGTTTCTTTTCCATACTTGTCAGCAGGTAGATGTGGAGGGTTGCTTGTCTCTGTGCCACTGAGCATGGTGCATCAGCCACAGGACCTGCTCAGCCTTGAGAAAAGATGTCTGAGGGGGGACCTCATCAGTGTCTATGAGTATCTGAAGGGAGCATGTCAGAGGATGTTCCCAGGCTCTTCTCGGCGCTGCCAAGCAATAGGAAAAGAGGCAGTGGGCAGACACTGATGCACAGGAAGCTCCACCCAAGTATGAGGAAGAACTTCTTTACCGTGCCCTGGAACAGAGATTGTCCAGAGAGGCCGCGGAGTCTCCCTCACTGGAGATAGTTGAGAACTGTCTGGACACAGTCCTGTGCCCTGTGCTCTTAGGACGAGCCTGCTTGAGCAGGGGCGCTAGGCTGGATGACCCACTGTGATCTCTTCCCACCTGACTCATTCTGTGCTTCTCTGATCTGTTGAAATTGCCTCAGAAAGCAAGCTGCGGAGGCAGAGGCCAGAAATAAGAGAAAGCCATTTGTGAAACAAATGAGCCTGAAATGCAGTTCTGGATGCAACTCCCAAATTCACTGATTTTTGATAGGTTTCAACAACATGAAGCTAAAATGAGAATCTGTCATATGTAATTTATATATACCTACCTGCCAAGCCTTCAGGGGTCAAGACTGCTTGTGAATGTGCAAATCGTACCAGCTATAATTCCATGGTGCCAGTCAGATCTTTATTTCTCTCTCCCTTTTACCCGGTAAACTCATGTTCTTTCACTTGGCATGTGGTCACAAAGCTGCCTAAGAAACCTGAAAGTATATTTATAAGCAAGTTCCACAAAAATTACTAGTGTTCTTTCTAAATTGAAAGAAATCAGAAGGAAAAGCAGAAGTTGTTTCTCAGACACTTAATATCACAAGTTTAAGAAAAAGCCTCATTTGTGTGAACTTCAGACAGAGATTGCTTCATAGAGTCCAGTCTCTTCACTAACTTTGTCAATATGTTGAGCCAGGAGAAAAAAGGCCATGCAGGCAAATACGGATGCACCAGCATCCATAACTTAGTCTTTCGATGCTGTTTGGTTTGATCTCTTCCAAAATAATCTTTTTCCATGACGTCTCATTTTCCAAGGATTGTTTGAGGGGTTTAGGCAGATGTTTTTGGCAGGTTGTCTTGAGATTTTTCTTTGAGTTGCAGTAGATGAATACCATTAAAGTTTATTACAACACGTTTAATATGGTGGTTTTAATTAAGAGATAACTTCTGGTGTGGGAATTTCAAGTGTTCTTGAAAACAGATTTTCACAGAGCTAAAAGTGAAAACAAATATTTATTTGAAAGCACATCTGTATGTAATACTAACCTGGAATAGCTGGGATTATTTCAGCAAGGAAAGCAGGCATTAGGCTGGGTTGTTTTGTCCATATAATGTCTGTCAGAGTAAGTCTTGATCCATTACTGGGATTGGTAACACTAAGGCTACCATTTCTGATTAGAGTAAATAATGCAGCAGCCAACTCTCCTGTTCTCCTTGCTTATCTTGGCAGGAGGTTAGAGGGCAAGAATTTTTCTATCCCTACTTGAAACACTCTGAAACCACTCAAATATATGTATCCTGTTGCATTCCTGATTAAGATGTATGATTGAGTATTCATTAGGATTTAAATAGTGGGAAATCCCTATGAGATCAGTTTTTAAACATGCAGATTATGTCAGTCTCAACAGTGATAGATTTTAGTGTTTTTCATGAATTGTGTCCGTAATTAAACTTGCATATTTAACTATAAATTACAAACTAACAAAGCTTAAGGGCACATAATTAACTTAGTAATTCAGTGTAGCAAAGAAAAAAAGACAGAATAGTAGGCTGGAAATTGCATTGTGCTCTTACTGCACATTTGAACTAAACATTTACTGATACCATGTAGCTCCTGGTTTTATCTTGGAGCTGAAAGAAAATCTTCAGTGAAGTTTTGTTGAGATATACTCATGTATATCTCAGAAAACTTAGACAAGTTGTTTACATGAAGTGGAAATAATAGCTAGAGAAGTTTGAGTCCTGGAATGATTTGTCTATTTTTGTCGATGTTTGACAGTTCTGCAAGATTTGAATTAAGTAGCAATGGCTAATGGGCGCTCAGTTTCAATAGCCTCTGCATGCCTTCCCCATGAGACTTGAATGGACATGAAACGTTGCATCATCCTCAAGTAGTGTTTTTTCCTTAGGAGAAAATGTCTTTCTCACCTGCTTCTGCAGGTGTCTAAAATGATTGTCATTTTCTGCGCTTAAAAGTGGAGTGTTTCCAAGAAATTTCTCTGGAGAAGTGTTGCTGTAACTTGCAGAAGCCATGAGATACTCTTGAAATGCTTTGGTAGATTGAAATACTGGATATAGTAATATTAATTTTAACTATTTTTTTCTGGGCCAGTTCTTTGGGATTTTAAATAGTGGGCCATTCTTACCAAAAAATAACACACAATTGTATCATACACATAATATTTACAGGCAAGTTAAACAAAGTATCATTAGTCTAGCAAAAGGGTAATATTACTAGTTTAGCAAGGATATTTGCATTGTAAACCATACAATTTCTACTAGAAAGCATGCTTTGATAAAGTAAAATATTCAATCCTAAAACTAGATTTTGTCAGTAGACAAGATATCCAATGTTACCTCAGCTCAGTAAAAATAGAAGCTGTGACTTGTGCGTTGGCTAAACAAGCACTGTATTTCAAAATGGAGCAACAATTGTCATCTGTAATACTAGATCAATGCCTGAAGTTCTGTTACGACATCAAAACTCTTCTGTTTCTTAACGTAAACATGAACATCAACAGCAGTCACTCCACCCTATATGTATTGTATTAAAGAGAGTACTTGGCAAATGTAAAATACCTGCTTTTATAGTGATTGCTTGAATAGTAAGTAAGTGTAGTAATCACTGACATTTCATAACCTCATTTGTTGGTCATTTGTATTGCCCTTCATCCTGGAAGTGTTCCAGAATATTCAGTGATTCTTAGGACATAGTCGTTAGGAATATTAGAACCTTAAGATGTTTTACTCTGTATGAAAACATGGAATTAATGGCCAAGTAACAAATTTACGTCCAAAAAAATTTCCTCCTTTGTTCTAGTGGCTGTAGCTCCCAGATTACTTTGACTCTGTAGCTTGAAAGTTAGATAAGGCTCATGTTTCATTTCATACACCTTACTGCCACTTCACTTGTTGGTTCTTCACTTTTAATTAATATGCAGCATAAATATAAAGTGGAGAGTGTTGCTCAAACTTGGTTTGGTTCTTTTGACCAAATTTCTTTTTAGAACTTCCCAATTAGTGGTTTATTGACAGAAAAAAAACCCCTCTTAGAATTGCAATATGTAAACTTACTCTTTTTCTTCCAGTGTTAGTGAAGATGAGCAGATGTGATTAGTGAACTGTAATGTCCTCTCTCCTAAGAAAACCTTTCCTCATGAAGGCCAAAATCATTGCAGAGTGAGCCCAGCATTCAGACTGTGGGGATTATTTCGTGGTGCTGTGCTCACTGGGGAGGTCAGCACAAGCGCTCGGGTAGGAGCAGCAATTGTTGCAGTTATTTCAGAGGGCTCATGGTTAACCACCTTTGCATGACAACTGATGAATTTAATTCTCTTCAGCCTCTGCTCCTGTCTCAGTTTCAGTTGAAACTGCTCTGCAATGGAGGGAGGGGGGCCCAGTGAGGTGGACAGAGCGAGCCATGTGATTTCTGTAGGAAGGCCGTACAAGGCCAGGTTGGATGGGGCTCTCAGCAAACTGATGTTCCTTCCCAAGACAGGGATGAGGAACTAGACAAGTCTCTTCCAACCCAAAATATTTTACGATTCCGTAAAATACTTCTAAACAAGGAACTAGGCTTAAATGTGTTTTAAATTTAAAAGTATAAGTGATAAAAGCAGTTGCTAATTTAAAAATAGGTCTTTCAAAATGTGTCAGTTTGAAACAAGAAGCTTTAACACAGGCTTTGTCATGGGTGAAAATTAAGAGTGAAACTAAATTTTGTTTCTCTGGTAGTGGAATTAGGACAGGAAAATGAATTTCAGAACAATGCTGCTTCTCTGAATACAAAACCCATTTTAATCAAAGCAAATAATTCTTCTTTAATCAGATAAGAGTATTTTTCTTTCTTTTTCTTATTTTATTTCATTTTTAAATTCTAATTGCCTTTCTGATCTAGTTTAGATTCAGTGTAGCACAATGTGTCAGCATAGCCGTAAGGGTGTGTGGGTATGTGATGGCAGGGGGAACAAGCAACCCAGGGCAAGGAGAATGGGAACCACTTTTGACCAGCCCTGCTGCTTTAATTTGATTCTCAGGTACATTAGCAAAGATGTTGATGTCCTGCTAAGTCCTCTTGGACCCACTGGAATTACTTCACTTGGAAAATGGAAAGAGGAGATAAACTATTCTCCAGACCCACCGTGTGAGGTCTTCTTCCTGTTTCCAGTATTCACATGGCAATTCAGAATGGCTGTTTGACTTGTTTTATCCCTTTAATTTTTTCTTCTGTGCTCACATTTTTGACTCTTTTCTGTACCAAGAGTAAATAAGGAAAAAATAAAATGTGATGGCAGAGGTGAAATACATGTTTGTTTTCCTAATAGATGCAAAATAATTTATGGAATAGATCAGAATACTAATCTAACCAGTAAAAGGGTAGGTTTTAATCTCTCTGTGGAAAATGGAGTTAAATTTTACCAAAACTTCTTAGAAGAAATGTAAAGTCTAAACCTTAGATGGCATTACCTCATTAGATGTTAATCTTAATGAAAATCAGTAAAAATGGTAGCCCCATGTAAGACGTATGGCTCTTAGGACAGTGGTCTGATTGCTTCTTTCTCCAGAAAATTTCTGAGTTTTTCAAAATAATTACAGGCTTGTTTTTCCTGTCTTTTGGGGAAGAGTTCTGTCTGCTGAATTCTTTGGGTGGTTACTCGCTGAGGAACCAAGAACTTCTGATGTTTCTTTTAAAATGATCTCTTTTTAAGGGTACTGACTAAGTTATGATTCCCTGTCACCTATGTTCTTAGCACATGGTAGTATCAAGAGCCAGCTCTACCACCTGCCACTTGCACTGGAATACAAAGTCATGGCAAATGCAGTTAAAAGTCTAGCATGATTAGCAGGTATCTGGTTATCCCCTTTTGAGTATTTATGGGAAAAATGTTATTTCTAGACCTACTTAGGACTGGTCTGTGTAGGAGCCAGGTGCCGTTGATCTTTGCTGGTCTTTCCAGTCCAAGTTTCAGGTTGTTGTACAAATGGAAAGTGCTTCTGTTTTCTGGACTTCAATGTACTTCCTTTTTCTTATCAGAAAAGGTAACCAGACTTTGTATTCTCAACTTTGCTTTGACTTTATGACTGATTAGCCTAGTTTCTAAATTGGTTCTCAAAGGAAACAAGGTTTCTGTGATTGCGCTGGCAGCTCTCATTCTGTTTGAGGCCCACTGACTAATGTAGGTCAAATTTGGCAGGGTAATGAGTGCTTCATGCAGAAATGCCATTCTGCCAGTTGGTGAGGCTGGAGTTGAGAGAGAGAAAGCAGTTCATGGGATCAAGGGTATCTTATGTGTGAGCTCCCGTGTTCTGCGTTCCCTAGGAGCTGGCTGGTGTGTGGCCTCCACAGATGTGTTTTGCAAGCACTTGGAAAGAGCTTTAGGATGATCTGTGGTTCCACTAAGTGGTAACTGATGCTCTAGGTGGGAACTGTGGGCCATGAAGGGAAGGCCTGGGGATGAGTGCAAAGAACTGAGATGAATCTTGGAAGGGGTGTAAGAGATGTGGGAAAGGAAAACCTGGAGCTGTCTGTGTCCTCTGTTCAGATTCTGGGACAGAATTAATTGTGGGGATTTATCTTTCTGAGTTACTGCAGCATCAGTGGAACTCTACTTATTTACATCCTGCATATACATTGCTTTTTCCTTTGTAATAATACTGAGGTCTAAAAGGGCAGTCTGTTCAGAGTTTAAGTTTATCATGCTGCTCCAGCAAGCTTTCCTTTTGTGGTTGAGATGTCAGTCTTTAACAACAAAGGCACTTCTGACACTTGATAAATACTGCTTTTAGAAGGGAGCCGTGCAGTAGAAAGGGAAAAACATTTAGATAAAATTTCTTTTATAATGTTTCTTGGCTTTCTGTCTTTAGGTACCTGTTGATAGTGAGAAGTGCCTTTCCTATGGAAAGTGCTGATAGTGATAGGATCGATCCAACATCTGCCTGGAGTTCTGTTAAGAAGAAAAAGGGGACATGGAGACATAGGATGCAGTAGATTCGTGTTTTTCAGAAATAGAATCAATTGCAATTTGTTTTATTAGTCTTAAGATAGGTAGTACCTTTTTGGAGATCACGGTGAGTTTTTAATAAAGTATTTTTGGTTGTTATGAATGCACAATCTCTGATAATAGCTGATAAGTGTATTTGAGCTCTCCTGATTCTTGCCATGTATGGCACAATAAACTGCCCAAATTTGGTCAAATATTTTTAGCCACTTAGTCATATGTCTTTTAATGTGCTGCATATGTAAGCTTTTGATTCACTTAGCAACAGCATTTTTATGAGTATGTCTTGCCAGGTTTTCTCATGTGTACTTGAAAAATAGGCAAGGATTGTCCTGTGTTGGGTTGTGTCACAACCAAATGGTTTGGGGGTTTTTTGTTTGGTGGTTTTTGTTGTTGTTGTTTTGGTGTTTTGGGCTTTTTTCTTAAAGTAGCATTAATCAGTTTTAAGATAGCCTTCCACAGATGATGAATTTTAGGGAATTATAAGATAAGCATGCACCATACTAAATTTTAATATTAAAATACCTATATTTGAAAAATGTTTCTGATATAAATTTATTTTCCCTTACAGTTAGCTGGTGAATATTATTATATACATAGAATATCAGTGGTTGGAAAAATTGAATATCCAGAAAAATTGGATATATGGATATATATAGTCGATGTTTCTGTTACATGTAAACATCTGAGTTTCTTGAATTTTTTTTCCTCCTAAACTGATTAATCATGACTTGTGTTTGATTCATTTTCATTAAGTTACAAAATGTCTTACAAAAAGAGATTATGCTCTTCTTTCAGAGCTTGTTATAAGTGTATAATCATTGTGCACTGTTAAAAAGTGGGAAAAATTGAAGACAAATGGGCTTGAAAAACTTGTGGTCTTTGTTGTTGGAGTATGTTAAAAAATTATTTTATTAAAAGAGCTGCTGATTTTAGGGATGGATATGACTAGAAAGTTTTCAAGTCAGTTTTCAAGAATACCTGAAAACGTAGGGAACATTTCATTCAAGAATGGGGTTTTGTTTTTAACTGAAAAACAAATAATGCAAGCAGCGTATTGCAGTCTACTTGCAGTCTAGCTGTACCTATCTAAAGCAAATGGAGCTAAAGAAGGATAATTTGTGGCTGATTTTGTTTGGCTGGTTGCACTGGGCAGCAACATTCTCCTCATGGTGCAGCTGTTGCCTCAGCATTGCAGAATGGTGGAAAGCTTCAGGATTCATCTTGGAACGTGCAATTGCTTAAACAGGGATATACGAGTTGTTTTCTTTCCATATTAAAACATTATGTAATTTGGGGTTTTTTTCAGAAGTATTCTGAAAAGTGAAATTTATACCTTAATTGCATTTCATTAGAGGCGTAATTCTCTAGTAGAATTTTGGAGCCCAAGAGTAGAGGTTCTTATTTCAGCCTTGTAGCTATGTAGTATTGTTGATTTATTAAGCTAAAAAATTAATACCAGTCTTGTGGGGTCTAGCTGCTTGGAGTTCTTGCTGCCCTGAAATGCAGAGGGACTTTTCTCTCAGTTGCTCTGCCCTTTTAAGGGCAGCAGGATAGAAGTTGGCAGGAAAACTTACCGAGCACCCTGTGAGAAAAATACTTGAACACAGAGAAGAAAGGCAAAATAGGAGTCAGTCAAGATGGAGGTCTGGAGAATGGCAGTAGTTCTGCATCGGAGCAACACTGCTTAACAGATGTGGGCAGACGATAATATTTTTGCAATTGCCAAAATGATACTCAAATAAGTTTATAAACAGGAGTGATTAATAGACTGTTAAGAGATTTATGGTGGTACAGAATATACTGCAGTAGAAAATAGTAGGGGGATGTTGAAATACTATGTAGCATCCCCTTCATACTCTGTAGTCTCATCTACATTACAGGTAAAATCACATCATAGTGTTGTTTTTAAAGTGCTTCCATAGCTCTTAGTCTCAATTCTCCTTCATGGTGTAGCTGTTTGTTCTATTTTAGTATCCACTCAAGTGGCTGAGCTGGGCCTGGGACAAAGTGAGGACCTGAGGAACCACTTTGTATTGGAGAATAAGCTTTCAGTGAGGATTGTAAAGGGCTTCTCAGAATGCATTTACCTGAGAAAATAATATTTTTTGGCTTTTTTAAACTGTTTAAGCTAATTTATTTTAAAAGTTTAATAAATCTGGAGCACCTGCTGTTTATCTCTCTAATTCTTCCTGTCTTGCTGTCAGACCCCAACAAAGAAACCCTACTTCCTGATCAGAACTGAAAATACTTACCTTTTCTCCTGAAGATTTTGCTTAAAGATGCACAGAATTGTAGAACAGCTTTGATATCAACTTAATTCTTAACTCTTTCTTTCTTTGTAGGCTTGTATAGATGATAACGTAGATATGGTGAAATTTCTGGTGGAAAATGGAGCAAATATTAATCAACCAGATAATGAAGGCTGGATACCTCTACATGCAGCTGCTTCCTGTGGATATCTTGATATAGCAGAGTAAGACTTTTTCCTTTTTTTTTTTAAATCTATGTATTTTGCTAATACATTGCTAAAGAGACAATAGAAACTGATGGTATTCATAAATCATGTTTTTAGTTGCCTCTGGAATGTGTAGTGAGGAAGAATGCTTTTATAGTGTGTGTTGATTGTGGAGTGTGCTGCATCAATATAACTTTGTGTGTTGCATCTTCTCTTTCTAGTTTTTCTACATTGCATATTAGGTAGATACAAACATAAACAGGATTATGTTTGTATGACTGTCAGATTATTTCTTTGTATTATTTTTTTCTGTAGAAAGCTTTTTATGGGGGAAGGCACACGGACAATGTTCCAAATTACATTTAGTAGTCTGCAATATTATCTTGAGATAATAGAAAATAAGTTTTACAGTTGTATCTGCAGTCTTGAAACATTTGTTTTTCAGCTATGGTATAGGACAGTTGGCTAGTTCTTTTGACTGTGGAACAAAAGCCTTTAGTAGAAGCTAGATGCTTGTTTCAGTATTGGTTAAAGCTTACTGAATTCCAGGAGAGGTTTTGTTATTTTTGAAGTCTGTTGAGGGCCACTGAAGGTGTGCTAAAATCAAATTTTTTGAGCGGTTGTCTGTTTGAGCCTGAAATGATTCTTGTGAGAAAATGTGTGGTATATGTTGTTCTGCACACTGTTCTTGCAGTTAAGCAGGTAATGCAGTCTTTTTTAAAACCCTTTGGGTAAACACAAAATTCAGTGATTTTACCAAACTCATTGTGACATCTGATCCAGTGTAAGATTTGGATAAAACAGAAAGTAGTATTTTATCACGTAATTATGTACGAATTGCAGCGGTGAAGATTGAAAACTGTGAGTTTGTTCTGCGAGAGTTTTACTTGCTGCAGTCTAAAGGGAAGTGAAAAATTCTGGGGACTCTAGTACCATTTCCCCTGGAATATTTTTTTTTTTTTTTTGAGGTATTCACAGAGTGATGTGCTTTGTATGTCCTTGGTATTCCTGAGGCACTGTGTGACCACTAACTTTGCAATCTGCCTTGCTATGCTACGCAGATGTTTTGAGGTTCTAATCCCCTTGCATGAGTACTGGAATGTACTGGCTATACTATGACAAGAATTTCCCTGCAAAATGAGATAATATAAGCCTTTCTTCAGTTTAGTGGAAGTAAAACACCTGCCTTTTACAGGAGGAAAAAGTTCAGTTAAGTGATCATGATATGGCATTGCAGCCAAAACACAGGCACTTGTTCAGGAAAGAGAGAGCAATGTCCCTTGTCCACTGAACAGTTCTTCACTATTGACTTGGACATCTGAGATCTATCTGGTTCTTATTCCCTCAGAGTAGAGCACAGCCATTCTGTATATTTTCTATAGATAGCCTTTAGAGAAGTGTGGTTATTGAACTATAGTCCTTTGGGATGTGAGATACCCAAGTTGTTGGAAGAGATTGTTTCTATCGTGCATGGTGTTTTGAAGATAAACAAATTTCCATATGCAGCTGAGAAAGGTAACCTGACAAGAGCGGAGCAATGTTTATAGCTTGTGAGGTCCATAGAGTTTAGATCTTCTTCAGACTGCTTCTCCAGGATTTCAGCTTCAAATAATTAAATAAATGAATTCTAGAAATCACAATTTGCAGCTGGAGCAAAACTGGGGGAAGGATGATACAATAAACTACCAGAGATTAGAAATTTTATTTTAGTTTAGTCCACAGTGTGTGCTGGATCCAGCATCTGCTTTAGTGAGGATGCATTCCTGGGAAGCATGACAATGTGTGTTTTGTGCATGCCTGTGACTACATCTGATATATTTTACTTCCAGCGCCTACTTTGTGCAAGAGAGAAGACAGTCAGGGAATGAGTTCTAGTGTTTTCTAAGTTTGTTAATAAAGGGTTGGGGAGAGTCTGACTTGCGCTTCTCTTTCTCGTTCTCCTCCTGTGGAGCTGCCTGTTGCACAGCTTTGTAGTGCTTCTCAAACTGGGGTTTGGCAATCTTGTTTCTGCTTCTTCTGCTGCCTGCCATCTTAAGTTTTCTTAGGGCTTTCTTCCTTCCTTCCAACTATTTAGTTGGAATTCACTTATTGAAATAGCGCAACTCTTTTAAATCGTCCAAATATGCAAAATTAGTAAATATATAGAATTTGTTTACAATTTGTCATTTGACAATTTGTATTTTAAAATTCATAAGAAAAATATTGCATGCTTTGATTATTTCAGGCTTGCATGTCTCAAAATAGAAAACTATATTTAAGAAAGCAACTGAACTAGGAGATTCTAATTCTAATCTTAGAATTCTAGAGTATTTGAGTTGGCAGGGGCCTTTCCTAAGTCACCTAGTCCAAGCCCTCTGCAATGAGCAGGGACATCTACAACTAGATCAGGTTATTCAGAGCTGTGTTCAACTTGGCCCTAAGCAATTCCAGGAATGGGGCATCTATGACTTCTCTGGGCAACCTGTTCTGGTGTTTCACTGTAAAATCATTTGCGTTGGAAAACACCTCCAAGATCACTGAGTCCAGCTCCTCCTTTGACTGAGCCCTACCACGACAGCTAAACCACAGCGCTGTCATGTCCAGTTGTTTCTCGAATGCCCCCGGTGACGGTGACTCCACAGCCTCTCTGGGCAGCCTGTTCCAATGCTTAACTGCCCTTCTCAGTGAGCAAATTCTTCTGATGTCCAGCCTGAACCTCCCTGGCTCAGCTTGAGGCCATCTCCTTTTGGCCTGTCCCAGTTGCCTGAGAGACCAAAGCCCCATGTGGCTACAGCCCCTTTCAGGGAGTTGGGGAGAAGACTCTCCTGAGCCTCCTTTTCTCCAGGCTGAACAACCCCAGCTGCCTCAGCCACTCCCTGTAGGACTCGTGCTCCAGACCCTTCCCCAGCCTTGCTGCCCTTCTCTGGGCATTTTCCAGCGCCTCAAAGTCTTTCTTGTAGTCATGGGCCCACAACCAGACACAGGCTCAAGGTGTGGCCTCACCAGGGCCAAGTACAGGGGGACAATCCCTGCCCTGCTCCTGCTGGCCACACTATTGCTGAGCCAGGCCAGGATGCCACCGGCCTTCTTGGCCACCAGGGCACACACTGGCTCGTCTTCAGCCACTGTCACCGGCATCCCCAGCTGCTTCATCCCTTGGGTGTTTCCCAGCCGCTCTGTGCCCTGCCTGTAGCTCTGCCTGGGGCTGTTGTGACCCAAGTGCAGGACCCAGCACTTGGCCTTACTGACCCAACCTCATCCACTTGGCCTCGGCCCTTGGATCCAGCCTGTCCAGGTCCCTCTGCAGAGCCTCGCTGCCCTCCAGCAGACCAACGCTCCTGCTGAACTTGGTGTTATCTGCAAGCTGACTGAGGGTGCCATTGATCCCCTTGTCCAGATCATCCATACAAATAATAAACAGGACTGGCCCCATACAGACCCTGGGGAGCACCAGCCACCAGCTGGATGTAGCTCTGTTCATCACCACTCTCTGGGTGCCTCTATCCAGACAGTTTTTTATCCAGCAAAGAATGCAGCTGACCAGGCCATGAGGAGCCAGTTTCTCCGGGACAGTGCTGAGAGAGAGTGTCAAAAGCTTTTCTGAAGTCCTGGTAGACAACATTTACAGCCTTTCTCATCCAGTTGATGGGTCATCTGGTCATAGAAGGGAGATCAGGTTGGTCAAGAAGGACCTGCCTTTCCTAAAACCATGCTGGGTGGGCCTGATCCTTTCATTGCCCTGTAGATGACACTCACAGTGAAGAATTTCTTCTTAATAGCTAATCAAAACCTGTCCTCATTCAGTTAGAAGCCATTCTCCCTTTTTCTGTGGCTACATGCCCTTGTTAAGAGTTCCTCTCCAGGTCTCCTATAGGCCCCTTTGGGTACAAGAAGGCTGCTATAAGGCATATATGTGTGCTGTAATGTACACATTACTCTTAAGTAGTCTCTGTTGCTACTCAGATATTCCTGAGTGAGTGCACCCATGTGCTGGAGATCTCTAAGTACAGAATATGGAAGTAGTAGGGAGCTTTTCTGAAAAAAACTCTGGCTATCTCAGGAAGCCACCACTTCAGCAATGTTTTTGCCTTGGTGCCCTGCTTACTGCTAGTGGGCTGAGTGAATTTGTGGCATGGCTTCCCGCCTGTTGGGATTTTATTTTGCTCTGTACTCTCTGGTCAGTGGGCTTGTCATTGCAGGTGTATTCCTTGTCCCTGTTAGGCTCCACTGTGTTCACCACTCCTGTGACAGCTCCCAGCAGTATCTCCTGTGCATTTCAGTTTTGTGCTCTTACAGAATAGCCATCTTCTCTTGAATATGCGTCCTGTCTCTTCTAAAAAATGCGTCTTCCACTTTAAGAAATGTTAGTCTTGTGGACGGCCACTTCAAGTGAAATACAACAAAGAACATAGTTTAGTGTGTAATAAAGTGTCAGCTGCTTGCAAAAGGGGATCTGTGTTGTAAATTTTCTGCATGGAAGGCAATTGCTTCTGTTGTTTCTGACATCTGTAAATGCTGGGAGTGTTTCAGCTTACTGGAAATCCTTTGACTACTCTAATTTTAGAATTGTCTATTTAGATTGCTGTTCATCTAGTTTATGATTATGTAAATCACCTCACAAAGAATTGTAATATGAACATGTATTAAATCAAAATTCTTCAACATTGCCATAACAGGTGGATTTCGTATAGTATGTTCTCTTTTCTGTTCTCTGTTTTCTTTCAAACACAGAGAGCTTTACCCAAATGAGCTTTTCTTTCACTAATGTGTTAGTATGAATTAAGAAATCAAAATGAAATGCTTTGTAAAATTATAGTTATGTGAAAAGAAACTTGAATGCAGGAGGACTTGTACAGAAATTTTGTGTGCATTCTTTAATCTGGTATTTAATGGTTGGGGACCCTTAAATTTACCTTTGTACCGCTGTTTTGTTGTGTATAATGAATTATTTAATCTGATAGATCGCTTTTATGGTTGAAAAGTTTGTATATTATTTCAGTATCAGGGAATAAACAAATAACTTTTTTTGAATGCCCAAAGAAGTAATGGAGGAAGGGAAAATAGTGCAAAGTGGCATTTAAGAAATAATTTTAAAATGTTTACTTTTTTATTTCTCTGTGCTAAGTTTTCCACCAGATTAAAATAAATCTAAAGTTGTAGAAATTTCTCTTTTGTTCAATAATTAAAGTTTGTGTTAAAAGTTATTTTCCTGTGGGCTTTGTAGGCCACAAGGCCTAGTTGTGAGTGTGTAGTTGATGTATTTTGAACCTCGTTTGTAGCTGTTCAGAGGCTACTGTACAGTTATACTAATTAAATAAGAATGCTTTTTCATTTTACCCAGAATGAAAGATGCATCTTCCAAGAAGTATAAGGAAAGTGTTTTTCAAAATTAACATAAAGTCAGTGGCAGTTACAGTTTTGTTGCAAAAAAAGGTCCCCAAAACCAAAGGGAGAGAGAGATGTCTGCTGAAGGAAGAACAGCATTTTCATACCTTCCTGTAATAGGTATTAAAACAGTTTGACAAATGTTGCTGTAGATTCTAAAATTCCTCCTGGGTTCAAGGGATGAGAAATCTATGGAGGGTGGATACATTAAAAAAATACTAATGCGGAATACATACATTCAGATGGGATCTGATTGTGAAATTCCATAAAAAGTAGCATGTATTTGGTCTGCTTTTATTCTCTTTGGAGATCCTATGTCTGGAGGTGTTAACTAGATGCTTGGACTAACTGTATGGTCGTTTTTATGTTTGAGAAATATGTTAAGATACCTGTAGTTTGATACCCATACAAATCCTAAGACTTAGCACAGTTTCAAAATACAGCTTCTTTATTTAGGAGGTTTTAAAGGCTGAAGCATATGATTATGGTCAGAAGCAGAAAAACATCTCAAGTTGAGTCTCCTCATTCAGTTTATTAAGGAAAAGAATAGTAGTTTGATCAATTCTGCTGCTGTAAAGCACAGCTCACCCACTTTTCCTTTCTGCCCAAAGTTGCCAGTGTTGTATATCCCCTCCTTCCCCTAATATTTAAAGCAGACTTTAAAAGGCTTGTGTGTAACCACAGGCTTGCTGCTGGCGCCCGTCTGTTCTTCCAGACTGCAGACACCTGAAAGTGAACCCAGCCAAACTCGTTTGCTGAAGCCTTTGCAAACCATTGTCCCAGGATGTCCCTATTTTAGTAACAGTCCATTAAGACTAAATGAGTGATCCTTGTCTGATAGACAGAGGACTCCGAGCTAATCCTGCAAAGCTGTAGTTGGATATCTAGGTGTTCAGTGATAGGTGGTTTTCTTGCAGCTCTGATTGCCTTGGGGGACTGCTGTGGGTGCTGCCTGGTAGTGATTCCTGCCTGTGGTACAGGACCCGTGCTCATCTGGCAACAGCTAGGCAAGAGAATTCAGTGGGGTTTGACAACATGATTAGAGTGATCTATCTTGAGACTATTGCAGAAACAGGCAGATACTCATTTCCCTTGGTTTTGCCTCCTTCCCCTCCCCTCTTTTGTTATCTAATGATCACATAACATTGTGGGAACTATAGGCATAAGAATAGCCTTCAGGGGCTTTGGAGGCTTTGTTCTCTTTTGGATCCCTGAACTGACCTGGCTTGCCAGCAGCACTTGGCATAGATATGCAAGTAAAAAGAAATGTCTAAGCTGCTTTTCAGACATATCTTGTACCTCTGATCAGAAGCCTGGCTGAGTAGAGCTGTCTGATACCACTAGTGATACATTCAGAAATGGATCTTCGGAGAGTAATCAGAAATTTGGATTTTTGAATGACAAGGTAAAGCTTGTGGTCTGAGGTAAACCACATGCAAACTGATGATGCAAACTGTATGGGGTTTGGCCTTACAGAGATGCTTCAAGGCGAAGGGATGTTTTTGTCAGGATCCAAAATACTAGGAAATTTAAATAATAGGAAATGTTAACTAGAGGTGTAGAATTAAAAGGAAAAGCAGGCAAAGATGAAACACCATACAACCCACTCAAGAAAATGAGGACTTCGGAGGGATAAAACAAGCCGTGTGACAAAATAAAAACAGGGGAAGAAGATATATTCCCAGCCAAGGAGAAGCAGCTCTTCTAGAAGAACAATTGACTCTTATAAGTTGATACTGGTAAAACTGCAGTGTTTGTTTTGAGAGCTGTGAAAAGGTCACTGCAGGCTTTAGAAGATTTTCAGTTAATTTCCATTTTCTGCCTTCTTTCTGGAAAAAGAGATCGAGAAAAAGACGTGTTCCCTAGTATCCGCTCCCCCGAGGAGATGTGATGCTCTGTGCAACATAAAAGTTCCTCCTTCTCCAAACTTGTATTAGTTATCTGCAAGGATAAAGCTAAATTCTGTTAGATGAAATAGTGGACGGACTGGGAGAAGATCAGTGAGGAAGTACCAGTTGGCATTTTCTTTTATGAAGATGTACTATGGCAGTGTCCTGTTGGCAGCATGTTTTTGCTGCGTATATGTATGTCCTAAAAATAATTAAGTGCTGATGAAATTGTTAAGGTTGATGGTGAGGTTCCCTTTCTGAAATGATGTCATTATCTGGTAGAGTTTAATCTTTTCTACTGTGTAGCTGTGATCTGATGTGTGGATAGAACCCAGCTGACAGAAATACACAGTAAAAGATGGTTGATGGGTTAGAGGAAACTGCAGGACTTAACTGATTTTCATACATGTTTGTTCAGGTGACCCTAAATGTTTTTAGTTACTGTATTTAGTAAGTGTTCCTGGTCTTCTAAAGGTAAATGTAATGGAAATAAGGTTCAGAGATATCTTCCTCAGGAACACGATTTAATGGAAAATACCATTTTTTGTTTTAAGACAGTTTAGCAGTTCATTCAGTCTAATGAAAGATAAAGGGACTGATGCCCTTTGTAATGGTCAAAGCACTCTTAATTTTTGTCTGAAGGAGAATTTGAAAAGGGAGCTGATGTCTAAAAAACCCATCCTGCTTTGAGAAGTGAAATAGGAGAGATCTTACTTGTTTCTCACAAAACATTGATTTTATCGATATCCTGAGAACAATTTAGAGTAGACGCCTTACATTTGAATTCTGAAGTTGGATGTGGTACATATGAAAGAGAACACATACAGAAGAGTGATAGCTGTGGGAACCTGAGAGCTTGGATAGACTCACAAGAAACAACACTCAGGTCCTTCCTGGCTGATAGCTGTATCTGCCCATTGCCACCAGGAAAGTTCCTATTCTCTAGGCAGGACTAGAACATGAGAGAACAGCTTTAGATAGACACATGAGCAACCAAGTCCTGAATTACACAAATGCTTGGTGAGTATGGCAGACATGTGAGGGCCTCATTAACCAACCAAAATTGCTGTATGACAGAGGTGGTGATAGATTCTCTTTAGACTGTGGAGTCTATGGAATTACTAGTGTTGTTGACCACTGAATATAGTATTTATTGAGTTGTCTGATATAAAAATAATTAAATTCTCAGCAAAGCTGGTTTTGAGGATTGTTTTTTAGGAGAAAACAAGGTTGTGGTATAGATTGTCACTTCTGAGCATCTCAGTTCTTACTTTCTTTCAGCTTTTACTTGAGTGGTTTTCTCCGTTGTAAGTTTGACCCTGTTCTGGCACATACAGTAGACTTTCTAGTGACACCAAAGCAATTTATGACCTACTTATCCTGTCTTAAAGCCATGTCTTTTGTTGGCTATCCTAAACTGCGTCATTTCGGTGCAAATGATCCTAATCTGCATGTGTTTTTCTAGTCTTATCCCTGACTGAGGCAGGATAAAAGATGTTTGAATTCTTCTAAAATGCACGTAGATGTAGCCATGGTATCTCTAGACACATAAGGGCTGCTGTGCATTGATGAAAGTGAGTTATTTGGGTACAACTCAGATACTAAGACACAGAAATGTGAGGGTTTTCTATAAACGGTGGATATGATGGGAAAAAAAAAACGAAAAAAGGAATTATTTGAAACCTTTCTATTACAGACAAGATACTGGTTATCAAATTTGAATGAGTAGGACTTTCTTTTGGAAGAAGAGTGATTTCAAGGAAATTCAAAGGGGACTGAACATGTAAACAGTTGCTGTGAAGTGCAGATCACTGGTATCAAAGTTGGGGTCAGGCTCAGTTCAGTACTACTGAGTGATGCTAGAAACTGCACTGTGATAGTAAGAGAGGTCTGCTTACTGTATTATTATGTAATGTAATTACAAATAAGATAAGTTCTGTTTGTAGTAGTTATGTATATGCTAAGATCTGTTTAACAAAGGAAAATAATTGATCTTGGTTTAATTTTTTTCTGATATAAATGTGAACTTGTGACTGTTGGAAAAAAACAAGCCTGTAAAGTCTGTACTCATAACTTCTGCTGAAATAGAAATCTACAGGTAAAATCATTATTTTTGATGCTACCATACCCAAATATAGCAATGCTGCTTTTGGCATAAGGCAGGAGGGATGCTGAGCTGCTGGTGAGATCACCTCTTGTTAGCTGAGGAAACGGGGGAGTAGCGTGGTCTTTCCTTCTTCCCCCTCTTCTGCCTCCATGCCGCTCTTACCTCTTCTTCTCAACCACTGGAACTCAATCCCAATTGTTCACCTTGCTGACGGTTCTGTAAATCACCACAAATGCTTGAAGACTTGCTATGGGAAAGCATTCCAAGCATAGTCTTGTCAGCTGGAGTTACAGTATGACCTCTGCAACTGCAACGAGACATTTTTCATACTCAGCCTTCACTTTTGCACAATATGCTGCAAACTTCAAAATGAACACTCAGTCATGAAGTACATCATGAAAATAACATTTGATATGCACTTTAAAAATACTTCTTGTTTTGCTTCATTTCATTCCTGCTGAAATTTTTGCCCTGTATTACTCCTGGCAATGCCAGCCTCCACTTGTGTTTTTTCTTGGATGCTGGTTTTTGTGTGGGGGTTTTTTTGTAGTTGGTTGGTCTTTGGTTTGTTTTTAAATAGGCCATATATTTCCCTATATGGCTTTCTTCGTGTTTTCTACTTTACTTTCTTCACTCAATGTTTATTTTCACCTAAACGTTGCTCTGCCACCTCTCAAATATTTTTCTCTCTATACGGATAAGGCAAAATATGAAGGCTTACTTGCCTTTCAGATGCTGCAAGTAGGAATTTTTCCTGTTCCATCTTTGCACTATGGAGTTTAACTGACCACCTACGTACAAATATTTCTAGAGCTGGCTTCTTTCATAGGTTTCTTGGAACACAAGAGGACTAAAACTAACCAGATACTGTTATCTACATGGTTTCTTTTACGCTCCACATACCATAGAAGCAAGACAGATGGGATTCTCTGTAGTGCGCAACACAAGTTGCAGTGGAGGCTGGGAACAGCCAGCTTTGTGCAAAATTCAGTGGTGTGGTGGTATGTTATGGAATGTTGGCTTCATAATCATAAATATGTTTTTTATGTAGATATAATATTTAGAAGTGATAGAAAGTGCTTTTTACATAGGAAGATTTTTTTTTTGTTTTACTGCTTTGTTAGCTTTGGGAGTATTTGACAATTTGGAAGCAAAGATGTGTGTCAGTTCAAGATGCCTTTCATAAGAGCTTCACGAGAGAGAATCAGAAGCTGGATTTGATGCCATCTGCAAGAGCTACTGCATATTGAAGGACATAAAAAAGTCTTTGCAAACTGGTTAATTATTTAGGAAAAAAGACACATGCTTTAGTTTGGATTATCCTGATGAAAATTGAAAATAAATGTCTCCTTGTATTTGTTTAAAATCTTTTGGCCATTTGTTTGTCAACTATTTTTTTGTTATTCTTTTTTTAAGCATCTCTAGCTATCAGAAATTCTTGGGTTTTGTGTTCTGCAAGAGGAAATCATAAATTTACCTCAGGTCTCTTGTTGCTGTTAGCTGTCTTAAAATTATCATTCATGTATTTCAGGATAAATAATTGTCTAGTTATGCCAAATAACCCTAATTGGTCAGATTTAACTTGGTATTTTGTATTGCTACTAGCTGGTGCTACTGCTCCTAGGGGGAGCAATCCTTTTTAGAAAGTGCTGCAGCGTTCTTTTTTCAAAAGAGGAGAATGTGAGTGAAAGTCTTCTGGATTTTGCAAAGCAGCATAACCTTAAAAGTGCCTGATTTTTTTCATGATTTGATTTAAATGCCATCACAGAAGCCTGTCTTTTTTTTTTGCCAGTCTCTGTTCAGTTTTAAAAGTTCAGAG
>WBMY01011892.1:776255-806432 GCA_013397315.1 Donacobius atricapilla | reverse complement strand
CCTGATGAAAATTGAAAATAAATGTCTCCTTGTATTTGTTTAAAATCTTTTGGCCATTTGTTTGTCAACTATTTTTTTGTTATTCTTTTTTTAAGCATCTCTAGCTATCAGAAATTCTTGGGTTTTGTGTTCTGCAAGAGGAAATCATAAATTTACCTCAGGTCTCTTGTTGCTGTTAGCTGTCTTAAAATTATCATTCATGTATTTCAGGATAAATAATTGTCTAGTTATGCCAAATAACCCTAATTGGTCAGATTTAACTTGGTATTTTGTATTGCTACTAGCTGGTGCTACTGCTCCTAGGGGGAGCAATCCTTTTTAGAAAGTGCTGCAGCGTTCTTTTTTCAAAAGAGGAGAATGTGAGTGAAAGTCTTCTGGATTTTGCAAAGCAGCATAACCTTAAAAGTGCCTGATTTTTTTCATGATTTGATTTAAATGCCATCACAGAAGCCTGTCTTTTTTTTTTGCCAGTCTCTGTTCAGTTTTAAAAGTTCAGAGGCAGAACGTTGAGGCACAGCAGTGACTGACAGTGTGGGAGTAGTGAGTGCCTGAATAAGACATCCCTGTGGGTTTGACTTTGTTTCTCAAGTCATTTGATTTGTTCTCCTTTCGTCTTAAAATCATGCAGGAGAAAGCATTCTAGGCCCACTTGAATTGCAACCGTTTTGGTTCCAGCGCTGCATTTGGAACCTTCATTTTCCTTTATAAGGCACAGATTCAGAAGGGAGCATGCCGCAGTGCCCGAGCTGCGGGGAAGGTTGCGGAGAGTCGCCCCTTGCTCTTCCCTGGGGGGAGCGGGCGGAGCCCCGCGGGCAGGGCCGGCGCTGCCGGGGGCTCGGGGCCGGCGCTGCCGGGGGCTCCGGCCCCGCGCTCCCCCGTGCCTGGCGGCGCCTGCCTCTGCTGCCTCGCGTTGTGCGCACTTTCACACTCCCCGCCAAAGGCTTGTCGGGATTGCAACATGGCTTTCCAAACCGCTGGAGTTGTGGCTTTTTATCATTGCATTCATGTGGGGTTTGAACGACACGTTCCGAAGCGAGCGTGACGTTGTGAGGGCGCATGGGGCGCTCTGGCTGTCGGTAGCTGTTCCGGCAGCCGTGGTTTCCGTGGCACCTGCGCCCTGGCAGGGGCGTGCTGATGCCGTGTACCGCAGCAGAATGCAGCATGAGGTTACTCCAGTGCTGCTGGATTGCCTTCATGTTTGTATTACTTTAAGACATTCAAGGAAAATAAAAAGACCAGGCCTTTCTTCAATGTCTTANTTTTTTTTTTTTTCCATTGTTTCTTCAAGTGAAGGTTTACACAGCTGCATGAATACAGTGATACTTTTTCAGTCTCTGCTGGCTCCCTATTATCATTCAGTTAAGATACTCATCGAATTAAATTTGAACTCCACCATGTATGGATTTTTTTTTAAACCAGCTGGGTTTAAATATTAAATTTAAAATATTAGCTAATTAGTTACAAGTTCTTGACGGACCAGTTGTGCTGTTAGTTGGGGCCCCCACTGTCAGTTAGGCCACGCTTCCCAGGAAGGGCACACTGAGCATGTTTATTTAAAATGCATATGTAATGTTTTTTAGGCAGGTCTCTCTCATCACATTTTAGGAGTCAGGAACTGCTGTCCAGTCTTGTGAGCAGTCCGATGGGATCACTTGTTTGCCCTAGTCTCCAGTGAGCTCCATAAGCAGTTGGTAATGAACTGAATCAATTCGGTGGCCACTTCTCTGCCCTTCCCTGGGCTTGCCACCCTTCTAGTGACCTTCAGGTTCAGCCAGTACTTCAAGTTAATTATATCTGTAATGACTTTGCAAACTTGTTTCCAGATACTGTGAACTGGGCCAAGGTTTGAATGTAAACATATGCCTCTCTTTCTGGCGCTGAGATAAATAATATGAAAATGCGATCTGCAGTGTTTGCTGTTATCCAAGTTGGAGCATCTTCCGGTTTCTTAAGTTCTAAATGCAGAGATATGACTCAACTTTGTATACAACATGTCTTCAGAGAGAAGTGTTTTCCTCTCTTTCTGTCTATATATGCATTTTGTTAACAGATGTACATATACACCAAATTCATTGTAAGGGTTTTTTATTGGTTTGGGATTTTTTTTTTTTTTTAAATTCAGAATGTAGGCAACGTTGCTAGTTAAAATTTTTTATTTCCAGTTCCTGGGATTGGTTTTGGTGTGGACTGTTTGGCTTTTGTTGAGTAATCTCAGAGAGTTGATTTTTATCGTCTCAGATATTCTGAGATTCCAGCCCTCTATTTGTGGTATTAAAAACCTATGTTTCATGAAAGGGTAGGAGAGAATTTGGGTTTCACAATAATTCTAGAAAAATCAATGTTTGCTTGTTTTTTTCAATGTAGTAAATTTCACCTTTCAGTAGCTATTGAGGAATATACAGCAGTGTCTCCTAAAAGAAAATATTCAATTAGAAGTATATTTGCCTTCATAAAACAATGGTATTGAAAAGAAAACTTGTTCTTCCAGTCTTACCCAGACTGCATAAACCTTGTCATGGAAATATCTGGACAAAAGTATCAGGAATTCTTTTCTTTTGCTGCTTTTGTCTCTCCTAGTATTCCTGGGACACTTACAGTTCTGTATATTTAGACCACAAGAATCTAAAAGCAGTACCTTTAGCTTCAGCGTTAACACTTGAAAGCTTTAACTCAATAAAGGAGCATGGTATGAATCAAACTACTGTTTCCTGTCATCTGTTTAGATTTGGAATATATAGATTATCACTGGATTTTCTGAATTATTCTTCTGTAATTGTCTGTGGAACATGACCATTTTTGAACAGGTGAATTTCAAAAGATACAAATTCAAGTGCTATACCAAAAGGTATAGTAGGTGATGGTGGAAATCCTTCTATGTTTTTCACTGCTTCCAAGTATACATAAAGCCCCTTTTTCTAGACATGGTGTCAAAAGGCATGGTTCTGGACTTTTTATTACACAGCTTCATTTTCCTTTTCACTGTATACATGTAGCTGTATAAATTACATATCTGTCAAGAAAATGAAGTTATGTTTGCTTGCTTTATAAAGATGTAATTTCGAGATGAAGGTAGCATCTACTTTAGAAAGGTAAAGTACAAGCAATTGTTTGTATATGTTGTTTGGGTATTTTCCCAGAACATGGAAGTCTTACTATATGCATACATACGTACACACAATAATGCACTGTTGCACGTGAAGATTTTAGTATATGTTACCAGGATAACTGAAGTGTCAAACACACCCTTATTTGAAGTCATACTAGTAAGTTTTAATTAATATTTAGTTTGAAATATGGTTCATTTCAGAAATAACTTTCTTATGTAAACAGCAAAATTTTATTTTTGGGATTATTCTGGTATTGTCTAATGCTCAGTTATGCGCTATGAACTCAGGGCATCATTCGCTTGGTCTTGTTTTCCAAATCTGTTTTCTTTGTGTATGCAATGCAGAGTCAGATTATCTACACATGGAAATGATTCCTCTCCTTTGCATTGGTAGCACTGAGTTTCTAATAAAACCATTGATTCTGTCGGTAGCAGGATGACTTCATGTACCATGTGAGCGCTGTCATTGCTTTGCTGAAAGTAGCTGTACTGTAAGTAAAGAAATGCATGTGTACACTTTTACAGGACAGGGTATTCTGAATGATATGGAAAACTGAACAAATGTAGATTTCATTATCAGGTTTAAAAGTCTTTAAAATAGTTGGAATTTGAGTTATTTACTTTATAGCAAATAATGCTCTTTCACTTAATTTACCTGAGGAGATCACTGTTAATTTTTGAGAGGGATAGCAGTGGAGAGGCCTAGTTGGAGTGGCTGAAGGAAGGCTGGGAAAAGAGTGTTCTCACTTCTTTGGCAAGGAGTGTGTTGCCTTTCATCTTTGTTGTGTTTCTTCCATGCCTTTAAATCCTGTGAACTCAGAGCAAGTTCACCTATCCTTCCTTTGGTGACCCAGGAAAACCAAAGCCCTGTAAACACGTGCAAAGGGAAAATCAGATAACTGCTTCTCCAACCCTGCTAATCCCCTGGCATCGCTGATCTGATTTTGATCTGTAAGCAGCTTCATTTTGAAGTCTGCTTTAAAGGATCAATTGATCGTGAAGTTGTCCATCTATAGCAATAATAACTCTTTAAAATACTGTGCTAGCCTGTTATTCATTCCCTACACTTTTTTATGTATTACTTCTTTTATCATATCTATAAATTATTGACCCAGTTGACCAAATGCAACTGCTTCAATGAGATACGTATTTTCCTTACAGAAGTGGTTTAATTTTCTGCTAGAGGTATTATGTGTAAATACGTAAAAATGATTTTTTCCTATCCATATTAGAATGTAAACATTGAAAGAATGTGAATAGTCACTTGGATTTTTTAAATCAAGATATTTTTGTACATGGTTGCTTTATTTTGACTTTGTAAAATGTTGATTTCCCCACTGCTTTCTGCCCGTGTAGCAAAAACCTGCATAACAATTACCTGATCTGTGATCTGGGGGGCTGTTTCACTGTTAATATAACCAGTATTGTTGAGCAAAGTTGTTCCTCTGTATTAATTTTTCATTCCTGCAGAAGTTCAATCTTTTTAAAGGAGAGAGGTCAGACTTGGAGCACAGCACTCTTTCAAGAAGAACCAACATATATACCAGCATCAAAGTTGTTGGTGGCAGCTGATGATACATATGCTGAGAGATAATAGTTGCATTTCTGGGAATTAATTTTTGTTTTGTGATCTACTATTTCTTACCACTTCTTGATGTAATTACAGAGATTTAGTAACAAGTACTATTTAAATCATACATTATAAAATACAGATAGATGAGAATATTCAATTCTGAGTTCTTGATTAAAGATAACAGATTCCAGCTATCTAGGATGATAATTGGCAGAAGTTAAGTAGCAATAAAGTACTTCAAAGCATTTGTGTAAGTGTTGGATTAATTTTGTGATTGTCTCCTGCATAATTTGGCATTCTGTAATTGTGAAGGCAGGAAAGCACTTTTTATTTGATACACCTGTTATGATGGATGATTGATTCTTCAGTATATCCTGTTTTTTTTTTTTTCCCCTCAAATATCTGGAAAATATGAACTAAGCTGTGCAAGGCAGGAAGTGTGTTTTTTGCTTGTCTTGACTCCTGTCATGGCTCAAAGTATTGAATTTTTTAGGTAAATGGAAATACTATGTCAGAAGCTGCAAGACTGTTGATCAGTTTTAATTGTTCATTAACTGTAGCTTGTCAGTAGCTTCATAGACTTATGGTTTAATACAATTAATAATATTATACTTCTATTAGTAAAAATAATAATATAATACTTACTGTTGGAATTGATCCTTTGATCTATTTGGAAATTGAGAACAGTGGTTTCTTGACCCCTGAAACAGTAAAACATTAAATAAGAAAACGTAGCAGGGTTGAAATGTATAAAGTACGGTTTTCTTTCTCCCCCTTGCCTCCTTCCCCCCAAAAAGCTGCCCTTATGAATACTTAGGAGATGTGGTTTTGTTTTTATTTAATTTAAGAAGCTGCCAGAGAGATCAGGAGCCATCCTTCTGGCGAATTGTAGAAACATTACGTGCCACTGAATTTGTGAGTTATAGGAAAAGTGGCTTAGTAAGAGATTACAGAAATTAGTGGTTCCATCCCTGGTCACCTTGTCATCACTTTTGGTCATTATCTAGCCATTTTCTTCTTTCAGTTCTTCCAGGTGTGTGGCAAATTGAAGACCAGAAATCTAATTGTATTAATGGGTATTAGGGTAAAAAAACATAGGGGTATTCATTGATTGCATATAGTCAAAAGGGTTTGTACTTACACTCCATATAAATGTTTCTATTAATTGTATGTGTACATATGATATCCTAGTGGCTGCTGTTTTTTTTTTTCTTTTTGCATCAGCTTTGCTGTGTTATTTACAGCCTTTTTTTGTTGTCTATTGGCAGGTATTTAATTAGTCAAGGAGCACATGTAGGAGCTGTAAATAGTGAAGGAGACACTCCATTAGATATTGCTGAAGAAGAGGCAATGGAAGAGCTGCTTCAGAATGAAGTAAATAGACAAGGTAATTTTTCATACAGTAGGTGGTTGTATTTATGGACACAATGTATTTTTGAAAACTTGGGCTAAATTGTGGCTGTTAAAGTCAATTTCTTTTCTAAAGAGAGTTGGTCAATGTAGAATGTTCCGTGTTTAAGTGTATCTCTTAAAACAGATTTACGTAATTTACCAGTAAACTAGTAATTGTTTCAGGCTTTGCCCAGTTTTAATTAATATACTTAAACCCATTTAATGCCCAAAGCAAATGGTAAAAAGAAACTGGAAGATGTGATCTGCAGGGAAATAAGAGATACCTGCTGATACACAGAAGTTGATAATTTGCAAAGGCTTTGATTCAGTTAATTGGTAATGTTAACAGAAATTTGATTGGCAGTTTTTACAGTTAACACACAACGAACATCAGATTAGACAGCTATGTGTATTTTTTGTTTGTATTACCATTTCTCTCTTTTATTTAGTTCTCTTGTCTTACAGTACTGTCAGTCTTTGCTTGAGAGTTTTTTTCTGGAATGCACTTCAGCCTAGATTTTTTAAGGTTGTTCATGAAATGCTTGGCTGTACTGATGTGCGTTACTAAATGACTGCAGTACCTCTTTGTGAAATTGGAATTATTTGGGGAATTAACTCTTCCAAAATCTCTCTTTTATATGTTATGGCGTTTTTGAAAGAAATATTTTGTGTCATGGGATTTTACATACATTTCTGTAATGGAGATATTCAACATTACACACTAATTTTTATTCTTTTGCAAGTTTAATTAAATTATTTTGAACAGTCCAATTGTAAAATTAGCATAATGCCACAGCACTGAAAATTTCAGTGAGGTTTATATATTTCACTATTAAAGCTTACTGTAAACTGTATGGTACTGTCTTTATATATCTGAGAAGAAGGTACCTGTTCCCACACTGTAGCTATCAGCTTCTAAAGGAATAATTTAGGTTCTTTTAAAATACTAAATTTCACTTGGTATGGACAACTTACTCTCCTTGGTCTTCCATTTTTATGGCAGCTGGTTTGCTTGCTTGTTTCACGGAAGTAGGGAAGAAGACAGACATGCATTATCCCTCCTGCTAAATTTGTGTTTGAAGACGTAAGAACTAAGGGCTTTACGTACAGAGATAAAATCAAAGGAAGTATTTAATGATTGTGGATGAGAATGGAATAGAAAGGCTGTGAATCTGGATGTGAACTTACTTAATCATGAGGCAGTTGTCTCAGCAATAAGGTTTTGATTACGCACCTTTGATGGCATCCTTAGCTTGCATATAGATACTACATAAATTTGTATATTAATGCTACATAAAAAGGATTATTTAGTCATTATCAGAATCACTTAGAAAGTGCATAATTGTGTGTGTTGTGGCTAGAGGAGGTAATAGCGCTAAAATAGGAACCTAATTGTTTCTCATAAGGTGGAATTAACAGTGAAGCATTGTGACAGTTTCATCTTTGGCTATACATGTAGCTGAATATAATTATCCCTCCAGCAGTGAGATAATTCTTATTTCTTCCATATGATACACTCCTTCATATCAAATAAAGCAGTGCCACTGTTTTGATAATGCAAGTTAACAGTGGAGTCTGTGGAATGATCAGCCCTGGCTCAGTGTTAAGGGTAGTGGAAGACCAGCCTATTTATTTTGAAAATAAACAAGCCTGGGTGACAAAATATACACTTTCTGTGTTGGTAAAATATGCAGTGTGAAAATTAAGTAGGCATTTTCCATAACATTTTTTCCTTGCAACCCCTTCATGTGTTTATTCCTACATTCATTGTGGTTTCATTTTTGTGTTGCAGTGTTAATGCTGTAAATTTGGCTTCCAACATTTTGGTAGTTGGAGTTGTTTGGTGGCAAAAGATTGCTTGGAAAGATCTGTCAAGTTCATTGTGATACCGAATTTAAGTGATGACATTTGATGTTAGTTTCTGTTAGAAATCTGAGAAGAACCACTTGTTGTATCTCCTTTTTTACTGCTTTTGCAGGCCTTATGTCTATATAGGAAATGTTGAAACACTACTCAGCTACTCAGCATTCTGTTAATCATCAGTTTGTACTTAAACTCAATTCTTGGCAGGTAGCGACCTGTATTTTAAGGATGTCCTATTACAGGACAAAATGTGGGAGCCTCTAGAGACACTAAATGCAGAAAAATAAATCATAGAATACAATACAGTTCACTTCTGTGTGACATTACAGGCTTAATAAGAGGAAGGATCTGTAGTGTTTCCTCATCCTATTTTAGCATTCAGGCTCCAAGGTCTGATCTGACTAGAGAGGAGATGGTCAGTGATCCAAAATAATCTTCTTGTTATGCAAGTTCTATTGTAAAGGAGTGTTGGCCATTAAAGAAGAAAGATTTTCTAGTATTATTATCCAGTGTCTGTTTTTCTTCAGTCATTCTGATCCCCACGTGCTACATCTCTAAATTGCACCAAGGGTCAGGTGCCTTTTCATACGTCCTCTTGTGTCCTGCTGAGCAAATAGCATGACTTGCTGTGATGGACTGTGCGGGACTTGTGAACTAAGGGAACAGCAATCCTGTGACTGAAGCTGTACCACTCTGATAGTTAGGAAAATATTTTTCTACCCTAATCTTCAGTGGGGAATTATTGGCTTAATTATTTTTTAATAAAAAACCTAGCTTAGTTTTGTAGTTTGTGAGAAGGTAAATTACATGCTCAAGTAAGGTATAAAGATTTTTTTTGACCCAGTTAAAACGCTTCAGATGTAACAAAATCAGCTGTTTTATGAAAACTATTCCAAAGTAATGCTGAACAACTGTTCTGTTTGCACTCCATGTGGTTAAACTATTTTGTGTGTTATAAAAAACCCTTCTTCTTAGCACTTGTTTTATTGTTCCTCCATCTGACTAATATCTTTTGCATTGGTGAATCCCATGTATATATAGGGGCCACTGCAATCCTCATAATCGTTTAGCTTCATCAAAAATATTATTCAGTTTCTCAGTGTGACCTGTCATGTTTCTACTCTGCTGTGTTTCAACACAGAGTTGTGGAAGTTGTCTTTTACCAGAAAAGTTTTCATTTGCCGTAGTGAAAACCAGTGGACTTGAAAGAGATGTTGCTTTAGTCCTGGCCAGCCCTGGCCAGTTCTAAATGTTTTCTCTCCTCAGGGCTTGAGTGGGGTTAAGTATAATGGTTTGAAGTGATTTTTTTAGCTGTTGATCATCAGATGTCCTCTTAAAATTATTTTTAACTGCTTAAGCAGTTATTTTGAATTATAGGAAACATTCTCAGGAGGTGAGTTAGTGGGGAGAGGTGATGTGAGGTGAATCAGGGGTTCAGCGTGGTAGCTATTTATTCAGCAACTGTCAGAGTGGTCACTCCTCCTGTTCCAAGGAGAAACACATGTTCCTCATTCTTAATGACAGGTAATGTAACAAGACTCTCCCAGATGTACTGCTTAACTCAGATTTGTTTATGTGGATAAAATGCAAACTATTACATTTGTATATAAACATTCACTTCATGAAGTAATAAGTAGGTTGATCTTTCCTGCAGGATCTATAAAACATGCCTTTATATGGCTGACTCGTCCTGAAACAATGATTCAGCAGTTAAATTTATGCTGAATTTTCATCAAATGCTCACGGAACGGCGCGCTGTTTTCAAACCTCTTTGGGGCTGTTGAGTAACACTTGTTGATCAGAAAAAAAAGTGCAAGCATTTATTAATAAATTATTTATGATTTAAGTTGTTAGGCTGCCAGAGAGGTTAAGCACACTGGTGGTGTGAGCGAGTGCTGTGGCTGAGGCTGAGCGGAGAGGCAGTGCATTGCCATCTATGGGCCGTCAGGAGAAAGGGTTGGAAACAGATGAGCATTTTCTTTTCCCCTGGTATCTTGGTAGAGTCTGGAAACCAAAAGGAAGGAGAAAGGCCCATACAAGGTATAATAAAGGCTGTTTACATTCCATTTCTGTAGTTAATAATGGGAATTGTATTTATCTCAGAGCACAGCTTTTTTTCTGTGACATGAAGTTTAATTCCCATTTTCATGACAGTTATTAATGTGGAATTTTTTTTTAGATTGGCAAGATTCTGGTACTTTCTTCTGTTGAAATATGACCAGAAATTTACTGTCTTGTAAAATAATGTATTGATACAGCCGTTACTCCTCTACCATTGCATTTTGTTTAGGCTTCAGAAATGCGATAGTTTGTGATATTGATGGAAGTTTGTATTGAGTAGTTGTTACTTTTTCTGCAAAAGCATTGTTTTTTTGACATAATAACCTGGGTCTCTAGGCCTGTCTGGAAGGTAAGCTTATATATGACCCATTAGAAGCTCACAAGATCAAGGTCTGGAATGAGTTTTTTCTCTCTTCTTCCTTTATACAAAAGTGCCTCAGAACAAACAGCTATGTACGTGAACAGTTTTACACTGACAGGAATTTTTTCAGATTCTTCAGGTGGAGAAGTTTACTCATGCTGATAAAGGATTCACAGTTGGACTTTGTACAAAAAGGGAGTGGAACATAAATGTGACTAAGAGATGATCAAATATACACTATTTATTTACATAGTAGTCTTTTGCAGGCCAAACTGACATGTAAATGACTGTACTCTAGCATATTGTCCCAGGATCTGCTGATCACTGCTGTGTCATTCTGAAAGGCAAGCAGATGCTCAGGCCCATGAAGTTACAGTTTGCAGTAATTCACACATCATGTAGGAACTTCTGAGGAATGAGATATGTGACTAACATTGTGTTATTGATTCAGAGTTCCTGGTCTTCACTCTTCATATTTGTCATACTTGGAAAGTTTTTCAGCTTTTCCCTCTGCTGAGTCCTTCAACAGCCTTGTATGTCTTCCTGCATCTTGGAGACTCAACATCCATATTACGGTTTTCATCAGTTTCTGAAAAAATGTAATTCTATTCATTTTTTACCTAAATTGTCAAGATTAAAACGGTTTTGCTGGTCAATTAATTGAATGAATCTCAAGAGTTCGGTCAAGTCCTCAGAAGACTGACTGTTTAACTAGCTTCAATTACTTTATGGTACTTAGTGAAATTTTATCTTTTGATTGTCTTTAACGTAAAGTTTTACAGTATATATCTCCCAAGTCCCTGCACACCAGTGTGTAAGATTAGAGAAATCATACACATAAAAACATTTTGTTGAAGGCTGGGCCACTGATTTTCTGATAGAGGTCAATCCGGGTATAATTTGTGCTCTTGATGATCACAGTTTCTAAATCGCTTTTCCTTATGAGTTGTCACCATTCCGCTGTCATAGATAGAATTATGCTCATGCATTGTTATTTTCAAGATCTCTTTCCTGCTATGTTCTTAAGTATTGTTACAAAAATACTTGCAAATAATGTGTTTCCATTACCCATTCATGGTCTGGAACTTACTTCCATTTGTTTAACCTGATGCATATACTTGTAGGTGTTACGATGGTAGACTGTGTTTCTCACTTTCCATCAGTATATGATTTTTTTTTTTTTTTTTGGTGAGACATACTGTAAAAACTTTTCAGTGGTTTTGGTAGTATTTTAGTAGAGCTATGAGATGCAATATCCAAAGTGTCATCTATTTGTATATAAGGTTTGTGATTCACAGCGATAAGAGACAAACCAGAAATACTTTAGAAAGTATAAAAGATACAGCTCCATTTTGTCATCAGTGTTAAAAAGCAGAATTGTTTGTCTTCCCATAGAGATCTGTTTGTAAAACAACTTCAGATGTTTTCTACTGTATACAGATACATCAACACAGTTTTTGGTGCTTAGAAAATTAAAATAGAATTTTTTTTTAACAGGTCACTTCAGTGGTTATTAGTGTGATGGTAGACGTTCTTAAAAGAATGAATTTGAAGAGTTTTAGTAAATTGATTTTTATTATTATTTATTCATAATCCTTTTTCCACCTGGCCCCTCCTTTTGTTAAAAAAGGCATTATGCAAGCTGTCTTACAATATTGGATGTTTCCATAACCCTTGAATTCATCTTCCAAAATATCTTCATATCTAACTCTGAACATTATTCAGATTGTTTAGTTTATATTTTCCTATATCATATAAATGTGGCATAAAATTTGTTACATAATTGAATTGAAGTATTTCAACTAAAATATTTCATATCTTCTCTTCCCCTCTCCCTCTCCCTTGTGATTTAGGGGTTGATATAGAATCAGCTCGAAAAGAAGAAGAACGAATAATGCTAAGAGATGCAAGACAGTGGCTCAACAGTGGCCATATAAATGATGTCAGGCATGCAAAATCTGGTGGTACAGCACTTCATGTAGCTGCAGCTAAGGGCTATACAGAAGTCTTAAAGTAAGTGTTGTTTAACTTTTTCATCTTCTATTGTCTTGATGTAATGCTGTTTGGAATTGGGCACTTCTAACTTTTAGGGAGTGTATTGTGAAAACAGTCTATTCTCAAAGCTTGATTATGTTTTCAAGCACTCATTAATCCTGATGTTGTTAGCTTTCTATTTTAAGTCATTCAAAATATGAATAACAGTATACATGTTGGGACTGAATACTTACTCAAGAGAAGAAAGTTGATAAAAAACTTGCCCTGTTTCTAAAGCCAGCTATGTAAACAAGCTTAAGACCTTTTTATAATGCCAGTTAGCATCCTGGTTGGTGCATATTTTCAAGGCACCATATTTATTTCCATATATAAAGCAGAGTTTGTAATCCAGACTAAAAGTTTTTACACTTAAAAATCAGATAATTTAATTTTGTATTTTGATAATGTTTTTAAAAGTCGTGACTCTTGAAATCTTCCCTGGAAAGCTTTAGGCTTCAGGTGTCCCCTAATTCACAGCTTTTCATTAATGTAATATCAACACTATTGTAACATATTTGATTTCTTTTTCATTAAAGCTCTACTTTTATTATAGTAAAGCATAATTAGTAATACATTGCTTTGATGTGATTGTAAATTTGTTTGACTGCTTTGGCAGTGCTAGGAGCACTTAGAAACTGTAACATGAGTGAAAATGAGCAGGCATCCTGACTGTGAGTATTGGTGCGTTTAAGGTCTGCAGAGCAATTTATTAAATGAGAGTTCTGGTTCAAAAAACCCTGATGCTTCAACATAATGGAGACTAATTATTCTGTTGGAAAAGAGTAATTTTTGTTTTAGAGTAGCAGGTGTCTGTAAGGGAGTTATATCTATAACTGTTTGGGTGTTTTTTAGCTCCCTCAGTTATTACCTTTTTTGTAGTCAGGTCCGTGTACCTCTCCTAGGAGAGGCAAAACATATGTGTGGGAAGTTTTTGTGATTGCTTTGAATTATAAAAAATGTGTGCTCTGCATTGGATGCAAGACTGCAAGATTTGCAGCTGAACATGTGTGAAAGCTGACTCCTTGGAGGATATTACTTTAAGTATATTGGCTCTTGAGAAACTGAGAAAATGAAAAGAATGTTTTGTTCTTACGTGATTTTTAACAATTATGGACAGTGGTTCAGAGAGCTCTTAGCTCTTTACATAAAAATACTTGTTAGGTTAAATGTCCTTTGTCACTTTGCTGTCACCTGAGAACCATGATGATGAATGTGAGTGCTGAATGCAGGAAGAACAGCTGGTCCTCTCTTAGAGGAGCTCTGCTCCCTCTCAGAGAACAGCTGAAGCATGTAAACACCAGATTTTTGCAAAAAGGTAATGACAGGGAATGAAAGTTTCAAGCAGCTGATTTTGGAATGAAAGGAGGTTCTAATAGTTTTCAAATAAGAGCACTGTATCTAACAATTTTTTACATTTTACAACTTTTTTCCTTAAAAAGCCTTTTGCCTATTACTGCATGTACAGCAAAGAATATCTAACTATAGAAACAATGGTCTTTGGAGGGGAAGTGAACACAGAAGAAAATGGAAAAGGCTGTTTTTCTTGAATTTTCCTTAAAATATAGATGCACAGCTGCTGAACACTGAAAAGGCAGGTGTTTCTATGAGCAGTAAAATTAATCAATTGTCAGTAGCCCAACTAAAATATCTGTGAGAAAAGAGGGGGAAATATTGCCATAAGGCAGTTTTACAATTTTTACAAAAATTTATTTATCCCTGTTGGCAGTGTCAAGATCTATTTCTTTTAATTTCTTCAGGCTTTTAATACAGGCTCACTACGATGTAAATATTAAAGATTATGATGGCTGGACACCGCTTCATGCTGCTGCTCACTGGGGTAAAGAAGAAGCATGTCGCATTTTAGTGGAAAACCTATGTGATATGGAGGCTGTCAACAAAGTGGTAGGATTTTTATGTAATCCTTGTCAAGATACAAAGTTCTGGTCTCTAAAGTGACTTTAGAAGCCAGGGTAAGAAAAGTGATGATAAACTGCTGTTTACTGTACGTGGAGCTTTATATAATGCATGTGTTGTCAATACAGCATGGTTGTGTTCAGAACTAAATTCTCTGATTGTCTAAGTTAATTTCTAGGCCAACTTTATACCTAGTTCTGTATTAAATGATCCATTCAATCTTTGACATGGAAATTTACAATTGAAAGACTTTGTTGATATTTCACAGGTAGAAAATTAGTGACTTGATGGATTGCATTCAGGCTTTCATTTAATCTCTCAAGATGATGATGATGCCTTTGGATAGTGTTTGAACTCCTAAAATCAGCTTGTGTTGGTATATTAAAGAGTTGTTACTCTATTATGCTGATATGGGTGTGGTGGAAGAAATTTGTAGGCAGCTCTGGACCCCCTGGACATACCTGAATGCCTCTTCCTAAGCTCTGTTTCTTTGACTTTTATGCAATGGCCTGTGTAGCCGGCTGATCTTGCTCCCGATAGACACAAATATGTTCATGAGTTCACATAACCATCAAAAGAATCCAAACCTTTTCATTCAGCCATGTAAGTGCTGAGCTCTCATTCTTCTCCTCATAGTGTCATTTACAGATAGGTTCTGTTCTGCTTCCAGTTTATGTGTTAGATTTTTTACTGGGGTTGTGAAAATGTAGATGTTGTACACCATAAAAGTATGATCGAATCCACTATAAGAGTAAGAAAAAAGGAGACATAGAGAGATGTCAGCTGGGTTTTTTTGTGTGTTTATGGACTTGTTTCTGCATGCTAGGGAAGTTTTGCCTGTTTTTAAGTAAGCTAGTAAGCATTTTTGGTTATGAGGATTGAGAGCTCTGGATTTGGTTTCAGTTGTATGTGCTTAGCATCTCAGAGAACTCAGTTATTATTGTTTAGGCACCTGACTTCAGGTATCACCCCTTTCAGATTTGGGTTTAAGATGTAACCTTCCAACTGCAACAGTTTTGTGCAAAGTGCTTTTTTGTGGCCATAGTAGGTCTATCTACCAGGTAATAGTACCTAAAAATAGAAGGCCACATGAAAAACTGTAGTTATAATGCAAATAGAAACTTGTGATAATAATTCACAAGTTGGCAGAAGACCTCAGGCTGTTTTGGCTAATGCTTGTTAAAAGGTGCACATGCTTCTGCTGTATGATCAGAATTAGTAGTTTAAATGTTCATTCTTTCTAACCATTTAAGATAGTCTTCACAGTTTTAATTAGGAGTAAGTTTGCCTTTAGTTAACATTTTGAGAAACTGAAATAAGCACAGCCAAACAGCAGCACCTTTCATTATTTTTATAAGCTGCTGTGGCCACTTTTAAATGACAGCTCTGGTTTTATTACTGGTTATTGTAATGCCCATGCATTTATACCAGTGAATATAGGACTTTGCCTAGATTCCAGCCTTCAAATACATGTCCCATGGAAATCATACACTAAGGAGAAATAACAAGTGGTCATAGCAAATCTTTTATAAAATAGCATGTAAATTGTAAAATACAGTGTTCCTGTAAAATGTGAACGCATAACTGCCTAAATTTAGTATAACTCCCTTAAATCATTAAAACCTAAGAAATCAAGCTGTATGTGATAGTCTAAGATGGGCAGGATACTGAACTGCTTAGGATCCATCCATTCAACTGCCATTGTGAACAGTTGTTTGGCACTAATACTGTGAGATGATATTCATCAATATACTTTTTGTTCATAGTGTTCTTTTTTCCTTTAAATGACAATAAAATTTTATTGTCATGTCTTTATCACTTAGCGATGTCTTAACTCATCAGGTATACATGTTTTTTGTTTGAATTCCACCCCCCCCCAAAAAAAAAAAAAAAAAGAATATTACAAATTGTTTTCAAGTACTGACAGACTAACAGTTTGCAGTAGAGCTTGATTTGTATTTTCCAATTTCTCTCTCTAAATGTTCTCCTTAACCTGCATCATCATGTGACGAGAAGACATCGTAGTCCAATCCATTTAAATTCTGTTATGCAATTATGGTGTTTTACTTCTTCCCTTTCTCCAGGGTCAGACAGCATTTGATGTGGCCGATGAAGATATTCTAGGATATTTGGAAGAGTTACAAAAGAAGCAGAATCTGGTAGGCCTTGTGCATATGCATATATATATGTATGTTCTATTTTATTATACATATGAGTATGGCATCCAACTCAGGGCAGCATACAGATTAAAACCAAAGTTTTCAATTCAGGTCATGCCACAGTCATCTCAAAAGATGCCCTTACTTGGTCACCTGTGACCGAAAAAGCCTTGGAAGAAAAAAGGCAATCTACAACCTGCTTTGTTCAGTGGGCATTTTATGATCTGAAGTATCAACAATGATGATCTTACTTGAAATAATAGTTTCTAAGATTTTTAGAGCTTTGAATATTCATACCTTGAAAGTTTATACACATTCTAGTGTTTGTAGTATTGGATGGAGATTCCCCTCCATTTGTAATTTTGTCACACTGATGCCATTCTAACAATTAAACTCCATCATTCTCTGTTTTGAAGCTTCATAGTGAAAAACGTGAAAAGAAATCTCCCCTAATTGAATCCACAGCCAACATGGATAATAATCAGACACAGAAAACATTTAAAAAGTAAGTAAAAATAGGAAAAATTATGAAGTCTTTAAAAAGATGGCTTTGCAAGCTGGCACAAAGTCGTACTTAACAGGCTTTAGTAAATTTTTCAGTACTTAATAAATACTTCTCTTTTCAAACTCAGTAAGGAGACGCTGATTATGGAGCAAGAAAAGAATGCATCTAGTATAGAGTCTCTGGAGCAAGAGAAAGCAGATGAAGAAGAAGAAGGAAAGAAGGATGAATCCAGTTGTTCTAGTGAAGAGGAAGAGGATGATGACTCAGAATCTGAAGCAGAGACAGGTATGATATTTGGAGCATTGCCTTTCATTAAATATTTACTCTATAAATTCACTTATTTAATATCATGTGATACAGAGTTAAGATGTTACATTTCACTTATTCCTCTGTATTTCACTACGTTTCCAGTTCATTAAAGTAAGTTTATATATGTCTCAAGTAAAGTCATAACAGATGTATCAAATGGATATCTTTACTGGTAGCTACTTAGGTTAAGGCTATTAACCAGCTTACTTGATTGGCTGCTTAACAGATTGGTGCTTTTAATTAGATAGAATAATATAAGCCTGAAGCAGCATGTCAGAAACACTGAAAAAGTTAGATCACATTAGACAGGAAGACTTGTTAGCAGTATTTGCTTATGGAACTGGTGTAGTGATTGGATCTGCAAACATTCTCATTTGTCTTTGTCATCTTAAAGTAATTACCAATTAACCTGGCTCAGGTATTCATAAAGTAGTAGTGTATATATTTTCAGTATGTACTGAGATAAACTTTTAAAGGTGTTATTTTAATGTTAAGTGTTACTTCATACATAACTTCAGTTCCAGAGGAATGTTCTTTGAAAAGTTTTGCATTGTATGCAAAGTTGTATGCACATTGCTCTCCATTTCTCTCTTATGAAATGGATTTAGTGCATTGTTTTTTTCTTGAACAACTATCAGAATAGCAAGTACTGATACAAGAACAGCATAGTATCTTCTCCTTTCAAACCAGAAAAAAAGTGTCTGGCAATAAGTATTTAAAGATGTATGTTTAATGCTAATAAAGAATATTAGAATTGCAATGCAGCAGTACAATACATAGACATGGATTGGTCTATCTAATTCTAATGCTCATTAGAAATAGCTTGTTAATATTTTATACTTAAACTTTTAGAAATAAGCAACCCTTTTTGGTGAACTGTTTCCATTTTAATACCTTCTAATTTCTTCACCTGAAAAGATAAGAATAAGAAGGTATTTTAGAGCTAACCAATCTATCATAAGCATTTAATGTAGGTAGAAGTAGAAATAACTTGCAACACCAAGCTTTCTATTATGATTTAAAGTTTGGGGTGGTTTTTTTTTTTTTGTAGTTTGAAATAATCCAGCATTTCAGTATTAAGCTTAAAAAAGGTGTCTGGCAAACTTCGTAATTACTTTCACCTGAGTGTACTTGCATCTGTTATTTACTGAGCTTTGCTAAACTCAAACTACTTATAATATATAACATGTAGTAATTTCTCTGTCACTGAGCTGACTGTAATGTCTGCTGAACTTTATGACTCTGGTAACTGTGTTCTCTTCATTGCCAGTAGTTTGTGCCAGGAAAATTTGACTGTGACACAAGAATTATTTTATGTAAACTTTGGGGGTTTTAGTATCAACAAGGCTTTATCATACTTTATTTGGCAAGATACACTTTAAGCTTTTCTCTGTAGAGTTACATCTCTTAAGTTCCAAGATTTTACTTTACCTTTTTTTACCTTTATTCAGCTTAAGGTAGTGAAAAATATTATTATAAGGAGCATTCTGGTTGTGAAACATTTTGACAGTGTTCAGTATTCTAAAATACGGGAAATGGTGATTTCTAATCTTTTGGGATAATTAAAATGTTTTCCTATATTTTTGTTTCATTGGTTATATGAGAATATAGTTTAAAAATAAATAGACTTCTGTCATTAAGACCAAGAAGGGAAATATAAATATGAAAGTAGCTTATTGCAAAGGACAGAGAAACAAGATAAAAAATAAAATTTTCCTCAATTCGCTTTTTGTAACTTATTTTTTGACATACTTTAATTTTTTTTTTAATTAGTCCATATCAGCTCAGTCATGCATACAAATGTGTGCTTGCTGTTCTAGAAATTTCAGGATACAGTTGTGAAAAATCCATTTTTCTTCTTCTTGAAAACTTTTTCTGTATATCTTAAAGATGCATTACTTACAAATTTCTATCAGATCTGCCTGTTCATAATTTCAAATCATACTCTCAGTCCACATTGCCTTGTTCTGCTTTTTGTCATCTAGAATTTTACCACCATTTTTTTTTCTCGTGTGTTTAAAAAAAACTTCCCATTAAGTGTTGTTGGTCATGTAAGCTGTTTATATGTTTACTGAATAACTAACATTCAAAGCATCTATTCAGCTCTGTCCATAACTAAGACAAGTATGTAAAATCAATACCATGGATTACTCTGCATGAAAACCTTGCATACTTCCTAAATTAATTGCTCCTAGGCTGTATGGGTCACATAGATGGAAAGATGTGTTTATAGTAGGGCCAAAACCAATGGGGATTGGACCCCATGTTGCTTCATACTGCACTAATAAATAGGAGGCAACATCTGAACCCAAAGAATGTGCAGTTTGAATTCGTGAAACAGAAGTGAGGTGTAACATTATGAAGCTCAAGCAAAAGCAGTGACAGCAGTCATCTCAATCATGACATTTGCTGTGTGTCTGTGTAAGAAGGGTTAAGGTTCATCAGCCATGGACAGAGGCAGGAATGCGGACAAAGCAGAAGAGAGTAGGTAGGTAGTGAAATGTAGGTTAGAAAAACAAGGGACAAAGAAGGAATGAAGCAAATGGAAAATTGATGTTCTGGAAGGCAAGTCCCTGGCTCATCCCATTCTGGTGACCAGAATTCCTGATGGGGTTCTCTGTACAGCTAATTATGTCTTTGAACTCAAACGAACATAGTTATCAGAGTTGTCATTAACATAACATAGTTATCATTAGCATTTATTCTCATAAATGTTTCATTTTGAATTGGCACCTGCCTTCTTTAGTTTGAGTTAACTATTACAGAATCACAGAATCAAAGGATAGTCAGAGTAGGAGGGGAGCTCTGAAAATCATCAAGTCCAACTTCCCTTGCCAAGGCATGGTGACCTAGAGCAGGTTACACTCAGAAGCATCCAGGTGGGTTTTGAATGTCTCCAGAGAGGGAGATTCCACAGCCTCCCTGGGCAGCCTGTTCCAGTGCTCTGCCACCCTCCGTGTTCTTCCTCATGTTGAGGTGGAACTTCTTCTATTTTAGTTCATGGCTATTGTTCCTTGTCTTGTTGTTGGACACCACCAAAAAGAGTCTGGCACCATCCTCGACACCTGCCTTTCAAATATATGCATTAATGAGATCAGATGAGATTCTAACATATCTCCTACTGTTCCAATTTTTATGGTCATTAGCCAGCTACTAAAATACAGGCTGTGTGGGGAGACTGAAATCTCTGTCTCCAGAGGTTTCCAAGATGTGACTCATCAAAACCTTGAGCAACCTGATTCATAGGCAGTACTGACCCTTCTCTGAGCAGAAGGTTGAATTAGGTGATCTCCTGAGTCACTTCAAACCTGAATCATTCTGTGTTTCTGAATCTCTGAGTGATAAAACTTGATGTACACAGAAAAATTGTTACATGCACAACCTTTTAGAAAAAAAAGGTGGACCTAGCTAAGATATAAATTGAGAGTGAGGGAGAAACCACTGAGGAATAAATGAAAAAATGCTGGTCAAAGAGTTAACTGTAAAATCTGTTGGATAGAAATTCAGCTCAGTGTTGTAAAGGTGATGAAACTGTGAATGAAAAATGAAGATTAAAATCTTGTAAATATTTTGCAGATAAGACCAAAACCTTGGCAGCTAATAATGCAAATACCACAAGTACACAATCAGCATCAGTAGCTGTGATGGCGCCTTCAGTAGCTGGTGGCCAAGGGGCACCTACATCACCTGTTAAGAAGGTAAAAGAAAATACCTTTTTATTTTCTACTATATTGCAATCTTACAATTTTCTCTTTCTTTTTTCTGTGTAAGTATATCTTTTGTGATTCTAGTGTAAGTAGTAGATTTGGTTAACTAGTGAATTGATAAAAATAAGCACAGATTCCTAAAATACTTAATGTTCTTCTCCAGAAACTTTAAATTTTTTAAAAATTTTGAATGGCTTTAGTTCTGAACAGTGACCTAAAATACAGAACTATGAAATAGCTGAATGTAAAATCTTTCTAAAAAAGAAAAATTCTGTTGCACAGTGAGTAAAGTTCTTGTTTTTTCTGAAGCTAAACTTCATCTTTTGAAAGTCGTTTCTATGTCATACTCCTCCAAAATTTCTAGAAGCTACAGTTGTAGTGTCTCTCTGTGCCTGTATTTCTGATGCACTTGATTCAAGGGAGGCAGGCATGACTGTGTGACTTTTAGGAGTCCCTTGAAGTATTCAGCTAGTGCTTTGGCACGGAAGTTGAAAACAATACCTGCAATAAGAAGTAGAAAGTGGTATGGGTCTCATCCCTCTTTTAATATGGTTAGGACCTCATGGAAGAGCTAGATAATAGGGACGCATGATTTATCCAATGAACAGCTCAAAGCCTTGCCTAGTAAAGCCATATTGCATGCTGGAAACTTTTACAGCTTGTAACATTGCAGGAAAAATTAATTTGGATGAACTTCAGCTTTACTTGGTAAGGGGTAGGTAGGCATGCCTGGGGAAAAAAATTACAGTAGATAATAATGCATAGTCAGAAGGCAACATACAAGTCAAACTTTTAGAATACCAGAGCAAACTGGATAGTAAGCCAGTAAATCATCATTTGTCATTCATTACATCTTTTCTATATGCATCATCAAAGTGTAACCCTCTACTGATGCATCTCAAAAGCGTGTTCAGGAAAAAGGTAACCATGATATACTGCAGCCACAGTAGAGACAAAAGACATACTACTAGGAGAATAGTATAAAGTGTATTTTGCTTCTGGGAGCTTACTGGGGTTATACTTCCATTTTCATAGTAGAATTTAATAGTGATTAATCTTAGAAAGTATACTTTAATGTAACAGGTGCAGGTTTGTGATTTAATGATATGAGGGAAGATTTTAGTAAGAGAGGAAATAAGCTTGATTTTAACCTATATTATAACCTTTTACAAATCATCAATAAGCTTCTAATTTTGTTATGTAGAAGTTAATGGTTTATATTTTGGCCTTCTAGATAAAAAGTGCAGGCTAAAAGTAAACTACAGTTATCTTCCTATTACAATGTGAAAAACTCAGGGCCTTCTGTAAATACAAAACAAAGGCACATTATATCAAAATTATTACCTTGTAACATAGTAGGTACATGTATCACAGTTACAGCTCCTATTAGTAAACAAAACCACTTTGAACTGTTGTCCTAGAGTGACTTTATGATGCCTGTATCCCCACTCGTCTGTTCTGTATATTGCTTTGTACCTTTAAGAAGATTCTTAGAGTGCGATTTGTTTTTAAAACTGTTATCTCTTTCACATTCCTCTCCGGGACTCAGCTGTGCAGCTGCAGTGCTGTCTAGCTGTGGCAGGACAGAGCTCCTGTGCTTTGTTTTTTTTTCTTTTTTTAGTTAGTTAGTTTAGCTAGTTAGGGCAGAGAATTGGGGTTTTTTTTTTTGTTTTTTTTTCCCTCTTTTTTTCTTGGGGACGGTTTGAAACGGCTCCGGACTGAAAAGCAGAGAAAAGCTGAAAGATTTCCTCCCCCCCCCTCCCCTTTGGGGCTGGGGACGACAGCATTCTTCTCCAGCGCCAGAGGGACTGATAAAAACTGAGAAAGACAAACTGAATCTACGGCAAGGACTTTTTTTTCTCAATTTGCCATTTCACTTCAACTAAAGGTTTTATTGTTTCATATTGTTTTCTTTTGTTAAATAAATAGTTTTTTCCACTTTTCTCTAAAAAGTCTCTTTCCGGACCGGTTATAGGGAGAGGAGTTGTTTAGGTCCTATTCGGAGGTTCCCTCCCAGAATTTGCCCTAAACCGGGACAAATAAAATTGTGGCGCCCAACGTGAGGCACGAAAGTGGAAAAAACTTGTATTGACTGTTTGATTATTGATTGCATTTTGGTTGTTTTTGTGTGGGATAAAGCAGTGAGTAACTATGTTGCTTCTTGAATTCATAATGTCTCTGGGGATGGAGTCCTTCCTGTATTTCTGTTCCTTAGGCTTTTTTGAGGTTTTGATACCTTTCTGGTCCCTGGGTTTGTTTTCTTATCCAGAAATAGCTCCAATGCTGTCTCTAACACACAAGATTTTACTTTAGTAAAAGCTGATGTAAGCTTAACTAGAAATGAGTGAAAAAAACATCCTATTGTAACTGGCCCAGAGTCCCCATGTATTTTGAGCATAAACTTCCTCCAAAATAGGTATTTTAAAGATCCTAAGAAGTTCAAGTGGGCATTTGAGATAGCGGCTGTAAAGACAAAAAGTGTTAAACAACTGAACACAACTGTGTGTGATCTTGCATCTCCACTTGCACCTGCCTTTTTGGGTCTGCGCCATCTGATCTGCTGTAGCTCCACCTCTGCTTTTAGATCATAGATGGCCAAACCAAGGGGTGCAGACACAGCATACTAAGCTAGAAGTCAGGTTTCCTTCAGTCTGCATTGCTTTCAGTAATGCTGCTCTCTGACTGCAGGTCAGAGAAGGTAAGGCAAGTTTGGGAGGATGGCTACACTAGCGTGGGATGTGCTTCAGGGATTTGAATGATGCACGGTAGGAAGATAAGGGGTATGCAGTGTGAATCTTCCAGTATTCTCAACAGTGTGAAGATTTAGGCCATGGACCTTGTAAGGTCACAGGCTTTGTTGTTCTTTTCTATGCAAGCTGTAATTCTGTCTCGGAATGAGCTAAACACGCTATGTTACCTTTAGTTGCAATCTATTACTAAGGTTTTGAGTGTCTTACTGCTTTTTTGGTATTTTGTGTTGTAATGAAGGGTTACTTAATATAAACCTAGGAACAAACTATATGGTGTTAAAACAACCTCTTTTTTTTCTGTTTTCCTTCCTTTCAATCTTCATCTTTGTCTTGTCTTAATTGGCTTTAGTATGATTTCATTCCTCCTATCATGCCTGTCGTGGAATCAGTAGATCCTGCATCATGGAGGCAGGGCTTGCGCAAAACTGGCATTGTTCTTGTGCCCAATAAGGGTGAAAAATCTATGGTGAGGTTCTTGTGTGCACAGGTTTATGTACAGGTTGCAAAATAACATATTTAATCAAAATGTTAATACCAGAATTGCATGTTTTTAAGTTTTTATCTCAAGTTCACAGCGTGTATTACAAAGTGTGGGTTTTGTAAGCTAACTTTTATAGGAGTGGTATTCCTTGACCGGTCTTACTTTTCTGATCTCATCGACTAATTCAAGAGAAAAGTGCATAGGTTGCCTCTCACTACAACTTCCCTACGAATTCAGCACTTAATGATTATTAAAAACAGGTCTGTTCTCTAATCTTTGCAAGGAGCATGAATTACCACTGATTAAATAATTAATAATGTAAAGTCATTTTCATGTGTTTTATAGTTTCCAACATCTACAACCAAGGTTTCTCCTAAAGATGAAGAGAGGAAAGATGAATCTCCTGCTTCATGGAGGTTGGGTCTTAGAAAAACTGGTAGTTATGGTGCACTTGCAGAGATTACTGCATCCAAAGAAGCTCAGAAAGAAAAGGACTCTGCAGGTGTTATGCGTTCTGCTTCAAGTCCTAGACTTTCCTCTTCACTGGACAACAAAGACAAGGTAATAATTTTAAGGATAAAACAACATTTTGAGGAATTCATACACGTTTCTTAGTATAGATGTTAATGATGTATTATAGAAGTAAGATCATAGTACACATCTGTTCTTTACTAAAATTCCAAAAAGTTAAATTACAGAGCTTTTTTGTAGAATCTCTCAAAGTGTAATATACTCCTTCAGTGTCTGGTGACCTGGCACATAGGTCTGGCATTTTAATCCCATTTTAGGACCTGCCAAGCTAGTAGTCATTTTTACAATTTGGGAACATCAGAGGTTTGATAGCTTTTGCATCACTTGGAGTAGGATGCTAAAAGAATCTTATAAATGAAAGAAGTCTCTTTTGTATTCATTTTCATTTTGTAGTGATTTTTTTATTTTCAGAAATTGGTTCTGTAACTAAACATGGATACACCAAATTGAGTATTGTTCAGGTAGCTGAACACAACAGAACTTGTGGTTCTGTTTCAAATACAAATGTTGATATGATTTAAAGATTAAGAATAATAATATACTGTACTATGTAAAAGTACTGAACCAGTTGCTTTCAGGAATCACTGTTGAAATTGCACTGCAGCAAAGCAGAAAATAAGAAGTAAGTCATTAGTATCCCTAGAATGGAAACATTTGCAGTTTCCTTTTCCTGTTGTAGTCTTTTATGATATTTAACTAAGGCTTAAAACTCATTTGTGTAATCCAGTCACAATCAATACAGCTGGAGTTGACACAATGATGATTTTCCAGACAAGATAATCAATAATAGTAACAATTAACAAAAAACCTAATGTGTTTCAGGAGAAAGATGGAAAAGGAACTCGACTTGCATATGTTGCACCTACAATACCAAGACGGCTGGCCAGTACCTCTGACATTGATGAAAAAGAAAACAGGTGACTCTGAAGTTTTAGGGGTTTTTTGTATAAAATTTAAATAAGATTTTAGAGTGACCAACAAACTTAAGTCTTTTAAAACAATGCTAACTTATAGCTTTATTTGGCTGTATTGCTTATGCTAATTAGTATGGCAGTCCAGTTCCTGAAGGGTTTTGATCTAGTCAATTATAATAGCCCTTTCCAGAGTCCAAATTATTCTGTGACAACAGCAGAACTCAGTGAAGAGTGTTGTCTTCTTGGGAAAGAAAAAAAATAAAATCCAAAATATGAAGTCCTAAACTTGAAAGCTATTGAAGGGTGCTAGAAGTATTTTACTGCTTTGTCTTGAGTCACAAAGTGCTGCTACTGGGCTGCATTATTACTTTTGATTATGATAAAGTGATAAGTTTCTTATGGACTTCATTTAAAACCATATTGTGCTGCAGCAATACAGGAGTCATAGGTTAGATAAGAAAATCTGCTTTTCTTGTTTATATGTTGACCTTTCACTATCTTTGGGAGATCTTTACTTTCTTTGTTGCTATTTTTTCTGTAGCTTTCAGAAAAAAAAGAAACTAATAGGTGAATAGCCTTGCTACCTGTTAGGATTTGGGGTACTTTCATGGCATATTTACACAGTCAGAACCTTCCTATTTTTCACATCTTAATTGAGGTTCTGGGGGGTATGTTTTCTTCAGTTATTGTAGAATGCATAGTACAAAACTTAGAGGTCTCCATAATGCCTTGGTTTTGACTGGATCATATCTAGAGAGATGAATGCTGGATGACCTGAACTGAAAGTCCTTTGATTGCTCAAAATGTACTGTTGTAATCCTTGTCTATAAGATTGATTATCTCTTTATACCTGAATCAGAATGTCTTTGTTGCTCTTCTTGAGAACTCTTTGTTTCAATGCAAACAGAAGATAAATACTGTCTTTTCTTGTGCTTGCAGGAAGTTGCTTAACTTTAGTCTCTGGGTGACAAATTCTGTTTCAAAACAGAATTTCAGATATTCCAGGGATATTTCAGATCTCACACTCCCTAAAGTTCGGTGTAATTTGTTAGCGTTTCTCATTTTACTTGGCCAGATGTTTTTTAATTTGTGTTTCTCTAATGGGGAAATTTGGAGTTTCTGTTTGTGCTATCATTCTCTCAACTCCTATATTCTTTGAGGCTGAATTTGCTGGTTTTGGTTTGTTTATAGAGAGATTATTATTGTTTCATTTTTTTTTTAATTCTTCTTCTAAAAACCTCTTGTTCTCCAGAAGTATCTCTGCTAGATGATACTTTAAGATTGGAATAAATATTTCATTCAGTTTTATTTCTTAGAAGCTGTTACTGCTTGAAACAAAAGGATTAAATTTTTCTTCAGTATTGAAGTCTGTTTGTGTCCTTGATGTGCCAGTCTTGACTTATTCACAGACACAACTCCAGAAGTGGTTATCAGCAGTAGTATAGTTTTTCTCATATGCATTGGGTTAACTGCAGTCACCAGTCTTGTTAGTCCTAGTACTCATCAGTAAACTGATCTTCTGAGAACTTTCTGTATCCCTGGTGTACCAGAGATGAAGCCTGCTTTTAGACACCAGTACTTTGCCTACTGTATGACATGGCAGACAGTCCAGCCTACTTAAAGCCACAATAGGTTTTTGACATTTATTCTGCCCTTGTTTACATGAAGAATTGGAATTATTAGGGTCTCTGCCTTTGTCAAGGATCTTTGCCCTGTTCTCATTCTACATAGCACCTGCTTGCCTTGCGAATGGCTGATGCAGTAATCCTAGCTAGCATCCTGTGTGAGTGATGGAAGTGACTTCAAGATGAATCCCAGCTGGGCTTTTAGATGAATGAATCTCAGACACCCAGCCTCAGCTGACTAGCCAGCGCTATGGCAAAAGTGCTATATTGTCTTGGCAAAGTGAAACCTTGAATAATTACCAAAAATTTGTCATGCAGCAGGACCTTTCTGTGGTAGTGGATATCTCAGAATTTGTGTTTCTCTTTGCTGGTAAAAAACTACACTACACTGGTCTATGTTTCGTCATTTCCTAAAGTTGTTTCCAGCTGCAGAAGTGCTAACACACATTTTCATGCAAAAAGAGGTACATTGTGATGGCCAAAGGTATCTGGATATAAAATACATATTTTCAAAGTTTTATTTTGCCTTGTGTACCTGATACATAATTTTGTGAAAGACACGGTTTTTTCTTCCTACTGTCTGAACTTCAAATCTTGAGCTGACATTTTATTAGAAATTCAGTTTTTTCATGTCAGTTTTCAGGATAGTTTTTCGTAGTAGATTTTTGCAAGATTATTCCTTGCTGCTATAAACTGCAAAAACAATCTGGAAATTCCCTATGACTGAAGTAGTGTCAGCTAGTGATACATGTCAGACCCCTCAGGAATGGCTATGGCAGGCCTAGTTACACTGGTCTTAGAGTGTCATGAGTTCTAAGGGCTTGTCAGCTTTTAAACTTCTTATAACATCAAAGAATGAAAAATTCCACCAAATCAGCTATTAAAAAACCCAAGGAGATTTCCTTTATTGCATTGGATAATCTCAGGAGCAAACAGAAAAACATCTTGTTCCTTTTTTGAGAAAAACAAAGCAATGACCACAGATAAAAACCAACAATTGATTTCATGTCAATTAAATCCTCTTCAGCAGTTTTCTTTTGATGCTGCTTTCTTCTTACGTTTCTAATTGTGTTAGTATGAATGTAGTGTCTTTCCACAGAGGCTTGAAAACGATGGTCCATAAAAGCAATTTTATTCCTTATTCACTTATGTTTATTTTAAGTATGTTATCCAGGATTTTAATTCAAAGCTCCTTTTCAGCTCACATCAAGAACAGCCTTCTTTAATGTGAGTTTGCTCAACTAAGATCTCTTTTTCAGGGATTCGTCTGCTAGTTCAATACGTGGTGGCAGTTCCTACACCAGGAGAAAATGGGAGGAAGATGTCAAGAAAAACAGTTTGAATGAAGGTCCTACATCATTAAACACAAGTTATCAAAGAAGGTGTGGGATTTTATCTTTTTTTTTTTTTTTATCAAAATAGGCTTAAAAGTTAACAAGTACTGAATCATTTTGTAAGGAAGGTTTAAAATTGATTTGTGACATATTGCCAGTTCATATGGAACAATGCAATCAATGGTTGTGCTGGTATTAAACATGCAGTTTTATGCTGATGCAGTGGTTTTGCTGATTTTCAACTATGTAATTAAAGTTAAATGCTTTCTTTTTCCTGTTGTCTATTTCAGTTTGGGGTTCATTTGACTCTTTCCAGATGAGTTTAGTAGTCAAAGATAGTTTTTTTAAATGTTGCAGTAGAAATAATTCTGCTTGATATATGAAAAGGGGGAAAACACTGTCTCTGTTGAATTCTGGGTATTACGTGACAGTCTTGGAGGTACTGGACTGCTGTCCATGATTGTACATTATAGCCATACCTGTGTTGAGTGTCAGTGTCATAGAATACATAAAATTCACTTGAATGCAAAGTAATATATGAAAATATGAGAATAGTTCTCAGGTGTGCTGGTTCCTAACTTGCAGAATTTTCTCAGGAGGAATCATGTGCTGCACATGTATATATGATTAACTTTGCTGCATTGTGTAGTTTCAATGTAGCCATTGGAGTCAAATTCTTCATTGTAATTAGTGGGGTACGTGTTGGTACGTGCTGCTCATGTATGTGATACATACTTAGTATTTTTTTGAGTCTGGACATTGATATTATCAGTAACCAGGCTGTCTCATACAGCATCATGCATATTTATTTCTTGTAAACCACTGGGGCTGCCTTATAGTTGAGAGCAAGGGGAAAACTTGAGTGGGAGGTTATTCTTCCTGGGAATGATTAAAGATTTGTAAAAAATGGGCCAGTATATTTAATTGCTTTCAAAATGATAAGAGGAGTGATATTGATGACATTTTCTTTCCTGACAAGCTGTGCAGTAAGGTTCTGCATTTTCTGAGGTATTCAGTGTGGGTAAAACAGCAGTTTAAAAATGGGACATTGGGGGCCCTATATGAATACGTTAGTAGATGCAATCAAGACATTCTTACATAAACGAGTGAGATTCCATTCTTTATCCTCTTTGGTGAAGAAATGGTCGGGACTAAGGGACACTTCTGCTGCCCTCCGAAGTGATAAATAAAAAGTCCTAGCCAAGGAAACAATGAAAAAAATGCTTCTTTTGCACCAGAAGTTTCCAAGACTCAACTGAGGCACAGAATAATACATGGGCAGAAATTTAATAGATGATTCACAGCTTAGTGATATTTTAATGAGTAAATACAAGTAATAAATGCAGCTATTGTCCATGTCTCTCCTTCAGTGGCTCCTTTGGTAGAAGACAAGATGATTTGATAAGTTCTAATGTTCCAAGTACTGCATCAACAGTTACCTCTTCTGCTGGTCTTCAGAAAACGCTGCCTACCAGCACAAACACTACTCCGAAGAGTGCAGCGGGTTCTACTTCAGCAGGCGTACAAAGCAGGTAACAGCACCAGGACTCTTTTTTTT
>WBMY01011892.1:734584-776241 GCA_013397315.1 Donacobius atricapilla | reverse complement strand
TTTTTTTTTTTTTTGTCAGGTCTATTGTGTGCTTATGTATGTGCATGCGTTCTTGTTTAGTAGATTCTGGGGCTCTGGATTTTTTCAGTTTCCTGTAAAATTTGTTTTGATTTTATACAATTTGGCTCAAAAATTGTGAATGGCTTTCTACTGTAACATGAAAGCCATGTTGATATAAAAGAATAAATCAAATGTTAGAAGGGCCTGGAGAATAAAAGTTCTATTATTGTGAACTGCTAATTCTAGATTTATTCAATTTAATGGCTCAAGCTGAGCTTTCATAGTAGAGACATTTCTCAGTTTGCTTCTTAAAAAAAATCCATCCCTCAATTTACATGTTATTAGTTGTTTAGTAAAGTGCTTTCATTGTTTAGCTGTTTCCTTTTCTCTTTTTTTGTGTTGCTGCTTGTTATGCTGTAGTACCTCAAATCGTTTGTGGGCTGAGGATAGTACTGAGAAAGAAAAGGACAGTGTTCCTACAGCTGTGACCGTTCCTGTTGCACCATCTGTTGTAAATGCTGCAGCCACTACCACAGCCATGACTACAGCTACTTCTGGCACTGTGTCCTCAACATCAGAGGTCAGGGAGAGACGGAGGTGTGTAAAGGTCCTAAGAGTAATGTTGCTCTTACACGAAAACTATATATTTTTTTATTGTTTAAAGGAATGTGTTGGTTACCACGGATTTGAACAGTACAGTATGTAAAGCAGTGTTGTTTTCTTGCTGTGTATTGAAACAACTGGTACCTCAGTTTATCTAAGAGCTCAGTACTAGTAGACACCATTCATGAAACGGAAACTTTGATATTGTATGTTTCTGACTGGCCTTGGGTTCTCATATGGTATTTGGTATTTTCAGATTGATATTTCTTTTAACAGGTTAAATGAGTACTCTTAAAAATACCAGTAATGGAACTCTGTAAAAACACTGAATTAAAATTAATAAAATGAGTAATTAATTAATTACTACAACTACATTGCTGCTGATTGAGGTAGTTTGCCATTGGCAGTATGCTAATAAGTCACAGCATCGCATTTTTTCAATCATTTTGTATGCCTGACATTACAGAGAAAGAGAGTGTTGAACCCAACACATTCTGTTTATTTCATTGCATGATTTAGGATCTCTTCTCTTGAAACATAGTCATACAATTTTAAAAGCAAAGCTTTAAGAGATACTCAGTATAAAGAATGAGTAAGAAGCTGATGTAAATCTTATTTTAGGAATAATATGGCGGATTTTTCCATGTACAGTTATATGAAAGACGAGTTAAGATTGGTGCATATTTGTTTCCATAAAGAGTTGTTACATCTATTTATGGAAGCAAAAATAAGATTTCAAAGGATTATTAATTCCTGTTATCTTTCTCTTGTTCTTCTTTTTGTGGATATTTATAAATGTTTATCCTTTAACCCTCCTGCTGAAATGCAAGTTCAGATTTTTTGTGTTGCTCCTGTAGTAGTTCTGAAACGTACTTTCTGTATCAGTGCCAGTTATATGTATCTCTGTATGTTCATGGAGGTAATGAAGCTGTTCCTTATTACAGAAGAAAATTGCATTCTTTTGGTTCACTTAAGGCAGCTGCATTTAAAGATTCCTTATAGAGGCCCAACTGGCTTGTCTGTTTTCTGTAGTTTTCCTTCCTACCCAAAAACGAGATGAAAAACCTTCTATGATATGTGGATTATGTTTTTATCATTCCCCACCATGATTCAGGAAGGGTCCACATGTGCCTAACAATCCATTTCAGTAATTATTGTAGTCAAAACCTGCATTTTCCATAGTGACATTTGAACCGGACCCAACAATTTAAAAGCATAACGAACAAAATGCACATTTTCTTGAAAATAATTCAAAGTAGTTCAAATTCTAAAATTCAAATGCTATTTCAGTCTTATACCAGCTAGAAAGGCAAGGAAAATTAGAGTTAGGCTTTTGCTGTCTCGTTTGCTCTCACTAGTGTCTGTATACTAATGTGCATATACTACATATGTTTTAGATACCTGCAGTTGGCCTGAAATTCTGTGGTTTTCTCTGACTGGGCTGATTGTGTAATAAATATACTGTTGCAGATGCATTCTTGATGGCATATTAGCATATCCATAAATCTTATAAATCAAAATTTGAATAATTGCTGCATGCATTTGAGAATGTCGTGCTCTAAATATGGGCACAAGCATATCTATCTGTATGTATACAGGTAGATATAGGTAGATATATGTGTGTGTGTATCTACATATGTTTCTATGCACATAAAAAAATAAATGTATATGAAATATTATGTGCCATACATTTTCTTAAGTAATGAAGTTGGTTAATCTGTGTTTATAGACTGAAATTCTATACTTAGAAATTATGTTTGGAAGAGTATTTCAAAGATAGTTGAAAAGTAAAGATATTATAAAGTACTTTATTGATGAAGCATGTAATAGTGCATTCTTTTGGAGTAGCTGAAGAAGCTATATTCTTTATTTGATTTTTAGGATTGGTTTAGAGAAACAGGGAAGGAAATGACAAACTTGAGTCTGTACGTCTTTGTATCATGACTAATACAGCATAGATAGTTGTGTGTGGTCCATACAAGGGATTCTAGGGAGGAGCGCTTTCTATTCTTGACTGCAGGTGCAAAGTGCACCTGAAAAGTTGAGACTTCATTTTCTCTCAGTGCAATTTAAAGTATTTCAGATTAAGTGGAAGGCAAGTGTTGGTACAGCAGTTACTAAAACGAAAGTTATGGGAAACAGTTAGTAGCAATTTAAAACCCTAAAGATGACACCTGCTCTGCAGTAAAGCCCTCCGAGGTAGGTGGTGGTTCAGGTCAAGTTAACTAAAGCAACCTAATGGGTGCCCTTTTCCTTATGTGGATACAGCTTAGAGCTTTTGGGAAATAGAAAGTCAATCAAAAATGCTGTTTTCAAGAGAATCGGATAAGGAAATCAAATTTCCTTACTGTGGGTTTTTTAAGATGTGCCCTAAGATAGGAGTTGTTTCAACATTTTTAAGTATAGCGGTTAGTTGTTAAGGATTTTAATGGGGTAGAGGGCAGGTGGTAATCCATGGGTCTGTATAAGTGGAGTTTTTTAACTCTTATTGTTTCAGAACTCTTTTTAGTGTGTGCCAAGGCTACCAAATATATTATTAGGTGAGCAAACTGCTCTTTCCGTATGTAAATTATTTAGTGTTAATAGCTGATGGCTTAATCACTAGCTAATTATTGAGTCCTTAGCCAGTGATTCTTAATTATTCTTAAGAGACAGTCAGAAAATATTATAGAATCTGATCTAAAGAAGCTCAGAGAGGTTTTAAGCAGCTTTTTAGCAAACCTTTGATGTTGCTTTTTTCAAATCTTTTTCACTTTTTTCTAATTTTTAGCCAATCCAAGGATTTAAAAACTGAGAAATTATAGTAGCTTCCCAGAGTATTCTGCCACAGAAAATCAACAAATGCATTAAAAAATTTTGAGTTCTTCAATTATGGGTTTCCATATGTACAAATATATGCATTTGTGCATGTCTGTATCTCCTGTTGGTTTTTTTACCTGTTATCTGGATTAGAGAATTTCTTAAAAAAAAAGACTCCAGACCTTGTATGTCTACTCCAGTAGCCTTTTGTCTTTGATTACAATTACCTGCTTATTCTGCAGGACTTCTGTGGGTTTCATGAACATTTATTTCTAAGCTCATTTTTTTCAAAGGGACTTTGATTACTCAAAGCATGGATGATTCATGTGAAAATATGGTAACCACCTCCTCAGGGATTCTTAATTTCTGGTGAAATGGATGATACAATTAGGTTTTCTGCATTAACAGTACATTTGACTTTTTCTAAAAGCTTACAAGTTATGCTAAAAGTTAATACACACGCATATTTGATGTACAAATGTCTAACTAGCTGAATCTCTGAGGTCTTTACCCCTGTGTTAGTAGACCAATGAAGTACCAAAAGAGCTGAAGTTATATTTATAGAAAATGGTAAAAAGAAATCTAAATTAAGTAAGAAAACTCTGTGTATTTTAACTGAGTTCTAAGGCTGCTGTCTTGATGAATAAGTAGATCAGTATGATATGGTTGAAATGTCTAAAATGTAATCTGGCCTATATAGTTACGTATTTTCTTCTGACTACCTTGGTTTTCAGTCTGTCATGTTGCGGGGGAGGAGGGGGGTTTGACCATTTAATAAATCTGCAAAAATTGTCATGTGCCAATTTTGTTTGTAATTAACTCTTTAGATCATACCTCACTCCAGTAAGGGATGAAGAGTCCGAGTCCCAAAGAAAAGCTAGATCCAGGCAAGCAAGACAGTCTAGAAGATCTACACAGGTAAAGTATTACTAAAGCTTCTACATTTTTGGAAACATACCCATAACATCATTCTTGAGAAATAGGCATAGCATACTGCATTTGCATCTATTTCTATTTAGTTTTTTCTGTGCATGAACTTTTGTAGATAATATGATTGAGCTGATCAACATATAGATAGCTAATAAGATTCATGACATAGAAAAAATACACTTTTAATCTAGTTTCTCTGGACAAGGAAAAACACTAAAAGAGAGTATTTTATTACATGCTAATAATCTACTATCTAACTGCATGTCTCCTTGCAGCATTTCTCTCTTAGTTTACATACTGATATATTTGGAAGTTCTTACCAGTTTTTATTCATATTTATCAGCCACTAGCACAATCCTATCACAGGGACCAATGTGGGAGTAGCAAAATAGAGTGTCTCTAATGGTACTCAAATGCTCTTTGGGCGGTGGAGCAACTGCCAACCACTGTCTGCTGGCAAACTGAGAATAATCAGCAAATAGTCCCTGAATAAAACAGCACAAAGTAATACTCTAGCCATTGTTCATACCTGTTTTTAGGCTGAGTCCATAGCTATATTGCTTACTGGTATTGTTTTCAAAGCTTTGCAGTTTTAAACCCCTTGAAATACTTCTGGTTCGCTTTCCTAACAGTACAGCGTGTTAACTGTACAGTTACACAGTGTCTTGAGATACATAACAAGAATTCCAGAACACTGTAGTAACCATAAGAGATCTGTGCTGCTCAATACAACTTCATTTTACAGGAGTTATTTTTACTTACTAATACTAATTCAGAGCCCTAAATGGTGGTCAGACTACAGGCTAACTATAGCTGAATCTTTACACTGAAGAAGCTACCGGGAATTACTGGATTTAACTTTATCAACACTAAAAGCAATTAAGTAACCGATAAGATGCGAAGGTGGCTTTGAAGAGTAGATTACAAAGTGTTCTGAGCAATGTCTCACTAAAATACATCAGCTGAAAAGCATAGTAGAGAAAAGCTGTCTTCATAAAATGGTTTGCTTTCTGAGCTTATTTCAAAACTAGTTTTTAGCCTAAAAATAACAGGAGACCTTTTAGTGTTGCTGACCTAAAAATCTAGTTGCAAGGAATTAATTTGTGAAGTATCAACATTTCTGAAAATAGGATTATTATTGTTTTAGTGTTCTTTCAGAAATGTTTAGTATGCTTACGATCATATTAAAACATCTATTGGATTTTTAAATTATTTCTATAGGATCTTCTATGCAAACTGTATTTACTAGTTCAGCTAAAAACTGGCTTGTTGGAGAGTCTGTGGTGGATCACTTTACAACAAATACTGGCCACATATCAGAGGGATGTTTGGTTCTAAGATTCAAGAGAAAAGCTTTATAGGTAGACTATATAGGTAAAATTAATTTCTTAATAGATGGATTTAATTTTATAAGTTGAATGTTGTCTTTAAAATATTTATGTAATGTGATTATCTACATTATTGTTAATGTTATATTTAAATGGTGTTTGCTGACTACTGTTTTCACAGGGCGTAACACTGACAGATCTTCAAGAAGCTGAGAAAACTATAGGAAGAAGTCGTCCCACACGAACCAGAGAACAGGAAAATGAAGAAAAAGAAAAGGAGGAGAAAGAAAAGCAAGACAAAGAAAAACAAGAAGAAAAGAAAGAATCTGAAACTAAAGATGATGATTATAGACAAAGATATTCCCGAACTGTTGAAGAGGTATTTTCATGATGAGTCTCTTTAGATAGAGAAATTATATGAATCTTTACTCCAGCAATAGTCTTTTAATTTTGGTACTACTGTAAGAATCATTTATATAGTTAAACGTTTTCCTACCCCATGGTTTTTATTTGTTATCTTGGTAAATTAATTCTGACATTTTTCTGTTGAATAGCCGTATCATCGTTATAGACCAACTTCAACTATAACTACTTCATCCACCTCTTCGCTCTCCACCTCCACTAGCTCTTTATCAAGTTCAAGTCAGCTCAACAGACCAAACAGCCTTATTGGTATAACTTCTGCCTATTCTCGGAGTGGAACAAAGGAAAGTGAGAGAGGTAGGAGTACTGCTTATGAGGGGGGGTTTTGTTATTTTAGTTGACAAAGGGCAGCTTACATTTCTAGAGGTATTTCAAAATGGGGTGGGATATGTAAGACCACTGGGGATGTACCTTGCACAAATCTTCTGTAAAAAATTTCAAAACTTCCATACAGAGAGGAAAAAAGATTTTCTGTATTTGGTGGTCTTTTGCAACCATTTGGTTTTTTCCCATTGTTGGGTCACAGAAATTTCAAATATACTCCCATAAATATCCATAGAATGCTTTAATTTCTGCTTTAACACAACAACTGTTAAAAAATATCATATTTCAGGGTGTAAATACATGCAGGTATTAAGAAGGAATTTTACTTGATGAAATAATTGCTAAATAACTAGGGGTTTGTTTCAGTCCTTCCACATTGAAAGGCTGGAATGATGCTTTATTTCTTTAAGGACCTCTCAGGGTTGTGTGAGCAGCTGGAAAAGGAAAGGGGATGTTTCCCACTGTAGTTCAGATGTAACCATACCTTCTGCATGCTTTAAGTGGTCTGTGCAGTCTTAAACTGAGGATTAGATGCATGATTCGGAGATCATAAAGAAGTTCTCTGATTGCACAGAGATTTTGCCCTCATTTCAAGTGTCAGTCACCTGCTATATTTCTGAGAGATGTTGTGCCTGATTCTTTGCCTGTCAGAAGAGGAGCCTGTTAACATACAGTGTGATCTCCTGTTCTTGGACTTGCCGCAGTTGACTTGAGAGAAATACTTTTAATTCAAGTTATTGATCAATAACTTTTGTAGGGCTACTGATTTAAATTGATAATTTTGTTTTACAGAGGGTCAGATAAAATGATCCACTGATGAAAGCTCCATGAACTATATGGCAGTATTGCCATGTTCCCTAAAATGGTGTTTTCTAGGCTTCCTGGGTATGCTTTCTGATTTTTTTCCCTTTGTCCTAAAATGAACTGAAATTCGGATTATGATTCTTTCATAATGAATGCTTACTCTAGGAAACTCACCCTAGACTGTTCTGTGGAAAAGATTTTCATGGGTAAATGTTAGCTACCACAGGTTCTAAAAATACCACAGGCATTTTTTTTCAAGTTATGACTTCTGGAGGAGAAATACACTACCATCTGAAATCCCTGAGGTAAAATCCTAGTTTATTAAATTAGGAAAGGTGTATGTTAACCACAAAAGTATTTCCCATCTCTCCTATTTAATTCTTGCTTCACTCTAAAGTGTTTATTTACCTCTGAAGACTAGTGATGGTAGTTATTAATGATTAGTAATTCTTCTATCTGAACTCAAATCTGTGGTTTCTTTATTTAGTAAAAGAATATCAGGCTGAACAGACCGCATGATAATAAGTAAAGAACTTTAATTTGGGCAGGTTTGTTTAATTTTTTTTTTTGCACAAATTACTTGTAAACAAATAGGAGAGCAAACATAATCCTGAGTTGTTACATCTATTTTGAATTACAGTTGTGTTTGTTTTAAAGGAAAAGGACATCTGTAGTACAGTAATAATCTAATCTAGGAGGTCCCAATTTATTCTTCCTTAGAGCAAAAAGGAAGAGGACTGTGATGAAAAAGAGGACTTTTAAAAGTTGGGTTTTTTTAATACTGCATTATTGATACATGCAAAAAAAAAACTTGCTTGATGAAGAATGGTAAAGAATTATCTTCTCTTTTTTTGTACTTTTATACATCTGCTGACACAGATGTTTCAATTATCACATGACAGTTTTGAAAACTGAATTTTAAGTCCAAGTTGTATTGTATTACTGTTACATTAAGACATTTTGTTTAGGTGAAATTAGTATTTACAGTGTTTTAGAGCTATGTGTTTAGGGGAGTGTATATTACAGCAAACCCTGTATGTGGTAAGAAGCTCTTCAGCAAATTTATTTCAGGTAAAAAGAATTAATTGTGAGCATTTTAAAGACTGAGAAAAAGTGTTTCAGAAAACTAGATTGTGTCATAATTCAGTGAATGAGAAACTTGTTATTAACAGAAGGGGGCAAAAAAGAAGAAGAAAAGGAAGAAGATAAGTCACAGCCTAAGTCTATAAGGGAAAGACGGAGACCAAGAGAAAAACGGCGATCTACAGGAGTTTCGTTTTGGACTCAGGATGTAAGTAAACTTCACTAGTAGCAAAATAAAATGTGTATAGTGTACTCTTAAAATAGAGAATTGTTTAGAGTAATACAATCTGTAACGAATCGTTCTTGAACAAATCGTGCTTTTCAATTTAAATATTCTTTGTCTTTGTTTTGATGCTTTCAGGAGCAAAATCAAAATTCAGTTTTTTCACTTGATACTGCTAACAAGAATTCTAGAACACTGTAGTAACCATAACTTAACAGGACTTAGTCATAATCTAAGGAAAGGAAATAAATTATTGAGCAAATGTTTTCTATTGCATGCATACTAAAGCTGTAAAAATGAGACTCTTTATTTGGTACATTGCAGGTAGCTATGTACTTTGCAACTTAAAAAACTGCTGTCATATGAGAAGGGTTATAGTTGATGTTTCAGACTATTCCCTTTCCCTTTTCTTTGTCACGAGATCCATATGTAACGTAAAAGCCAGATTTTCATGTGTCAAATGCAAAATCGTTTAATTTTCTTCTGGTACTGAAAACATGCACCTGTTTGAGAATTTTCTTCATATATCCTGTGTATTCTCTGTGGAGTATTCTGCTGCTCTTACTTTTTCATATTCAAAGTATGGACTGCATTAAAATCTTGTTAAGCTTTTGACAGTTTAATTATTTTTTCTCTCCCACCTCTTTCATCAGAGTGATGAAAATGAACAAGATCACCAATCTGATTCAGAAGAAGGAACAAATAAGAAAGAAACTCAGGTAATTTAAGAAAGATAATTTGTTCATTAAATTTTAAGAGATATATTTTGTTTGTAAAATTTTTGTTACAGTTGGATTTATATATCAATAGTGGCCATAACTGACCATTTTGTCTTCCATTCTGATTATGTAGAATTAGCATCCTGAAAATGTAGATCAGATTTCTGACACAGGTTACTGGAGCAAGCATTCCGTTTCTACCCAGCAAAATCTTTATTTCACCTATGTTGTTATTTTCAGACAAATTATGTCCAATTACTTACACACTAATTAAAGCTTTTGAAAATTGAACCCAGTGCTGTCACTATCATAATTAAAAAATAATAAGAGAAATTAATTTAAGGAAATACAGAAAGTTAAAGAGTGCAATGTATGTAATTTCTTCAGTGAACAAAATGGTTTTCTGAGTATCCTAAATTAGTATTATTGGTCTTGATAAAAAGTCAGTAGAAAAGAGTATAAGAGGCTTGATTTGATGGGAAAAGTCCTTAAAAACAGAATGATGTTTGACAGGGGGATGAAGAGTGTTAAAAGGTAATTAATTACATAAGCTGAGCTATAAGAAGAATGTATTTCTTTTGACCTAAACCCTGGAGTAACACACTACAGAATCAGGTTCATTACTTAGATATAAAACTCAAGTGATATTTCTCTCTTTTTTGTAAAAGCTTCCATTACACATCTGTTAAATATTTTAGTAAAGAGACTCATTCTGTGTCATTTTGATTTGCTGTATTTTTTATTTCTGTGCCACATTAACATAACTGCATAGTCCTGTTTCCTTTCCTCCCAGTATTATTACATATCATTATTCTTAGATCTGTAATTACTTCATATTCTGTTATGTATAGATTAATTTTGGTACAACATGCTATGTGGTGCTTCTGACAGAATTAATAACATTACAGTGAAATAGTGCTAAATTACTCCCAAAATTAGGCATTTTATTTAAAGGGTGTGTGTGTTGGGCTGGAATGATGGAGAAATGTAGAACTGACTAACCAAGAGTTCTTGGACAGGTGCACCTTTTGCTATGTGCCCAGAGCAAGAGAGAGGTGGTAAGTGAAATTCCATCCAGCTGGCACCTGCTCATGAGTGGAATTCTCCAGGGTTTAGTGTTGGGACCAGTCCTGTTTAATACTTTGATCCATGACCTGGCTGAGAGGATCTAGGGCACCCTCAGTCAGCTTGCAGATAACACCAAGTTCAGCAGGATCATTGGTCTGCTGGAGGGCAGCGAGGCTCTGCAGAGGGACCTGGACAGGCTGGATCCAAGGGCCGAGGCCAAGTGGATGAGGTTGGGTCAGTAAGGCCAAGTGCTGGGTCCTGCACTTGGGTCACAACAGCCCCAGGCAGAGCTACAGGCAGGGCACAGAGCGGCTGGGAAACACCCAAGGGATGAAGCAGCTGGGGATGCCGGTGACAGTGGCTGAAGACGAGCCAGTGTGTGCCCTGGTGGCCAAGAAGGCCGGTGGCATCCTGGCCTGGCTCAGCAATAGTGTGGCCAGCAGGAGCAGGGCAGGGATTGTCCCCCTGTACTTGGCCCTGGTGAGGCCACACCTTGAGCCTGTGTCTGGTTGTGGGCCCATGACTACAAGAAAGACTTTGAGGCGCTGGAAAATGCCCAGAGAAGGGCAGCAAGGCTGGGGAAGGGTCTGGAGCACGAGTCCTACAGGGAGTGGCTGAGGCAGCTGGGGTTGTTCAGCCTGGAGAAAAGGAGGCTCAGGAGAGTCTTCTCCCCAACTCCCTGAAAGGGGCTGTAGCCACATGGGGCTTTGGTCTCTCAGGCAACTGGGACAGGCCAAAAGGAGATGGCCTCAAGCTGAGCCAGGGAGGTTCAGGCTGGACATCAGAAGAATTTGCTCACTGAGAAGGGCAGTTAAGCATTGGAACAGGCTGCCCAGAGAGGCTGTGGAGTCACCGTCACCGGGGGCATTCGAGAAACAACTGGACATGACAGCGCTGTGGTTTAGCTGTCGTGGTGGGGCTCAGTCAAAGGAGGAGCTGGACTCAGTGATCTTGGAGGTGTTTTCCAACGCAAATGATTTTACAGTGAAACACCAGAACAGGTTGCCCAGAGAAGTTATGGATGTGATTTGTGTGCGTGCTACAGAGAAAATTAGAGGAGAATGACAAGAATGATTTCTAGCCTGAAAATGTTAAGGAATCAGAAAAATCAGTATCTTACTCATGTCAGAGGTTTTCGAAAGAACTGTCTTGTAAGATTTCAGTTTGTGCTTTCTTGTTCCTCAGAACTCTTGACTCCTTAGATGATCATTTGTCCTTAAAGGAAAGCTATTAAAGATAAGTCAGACTTTGTTAAGCACTTCTGACAGTTTGAGATTGTTCTCTAATTTTGTTTAGGCTTTTTAATATTAAGAGCAGAGAATTTCTTGAATTGGCACAAAGAATGCCATTTCGTTACTTAAAGGAAATTGGTGTTCCTGCTAGAAGAATAGTCTTAGAACTAAGTTCTAGGATAGCAATAAAAATAAGGAAATTGGATTATTTCTTTGGTAGATTAAGTGTTTCTTTGAAGCCAATTTTTAAGTATGATGCATTGCGAAAAACCTTAGTAATTTAAATAGATACTACAACTGTGGTTAGCTTATAATTTATGGACTAACTGTGGTGTATTCTACAAAATCTCTTAATTTGCAGCATTATTCATGCTCTTGAAAGAAAACAGTGATGTTTTATTAGGGGTGGTTAGGCATGTACCTTTGATATCCTCTGTGCAGTAAGTACACTTCAAGGTGGGAAGTTGAGTGTATTGTGGAGAATATGGCTGTTTACCTATGTACACTGAAAAAATACAGTTTCTTTCTATAAAATGAAACCAAGCAAGCCACATCACCCCAACCCCAGAAAAGCATCTATGGGGAAGGCTTCAGCCACTGCTAGGTGAATAACATTGGAGGATGTCCAGGTGATGATACATCAGTAGAGTTTCTTGACTAAAATGTCTTCACTCAAGATTGGAGTAGTAATTGGAAGAAATAATGAATCTGTATTGACCACCCAGGGGGGAAAAACGTTTGTATGACAGATGTGATGTTTAGAGGACACCCCCTCACTCTTAAGTCATCACTTTTAAATAAGTTTTGCTTGTCACTAATATAAAGAGAGTTTAATTTTTTATATTACTTTCATTCATTCATTCCAGGTGAATCCACAGGGAAAAAAATTAGTGTCATTTAAATTAAGTCTAATAAGTGCTTCCTTATGTTGTTGGTGTAGTAACTTGTTTCCAGTCTCACTGTGTTGAAACAGTGATCCTGTATCTTAATTTGTAGTTTTGTGATGAAGTCATTGTGTTCAAAACATCATAGCTCATGTTAAAGAAGAGAAAGAAGGAACAGTGAATTTTAATTAAATTATTGACCAATCCATTCTTTTTCTCTCCTTGTACCTCTCCCCACCTCAAGAGTGAGAGCCTTTCAAGGTATGTATAGTTTAAACAAATTAATTAGAATTGTTACACTTTCCGTCCACATGTTGTCATTTTAAGTTCTTTATGTACAAATTCAGCTTAAGTGCAGAATTTGAATTGAGCTTTAAAAGGCTGTGATGATACTTATGTTTTGCATGAAGTATGGCTGTAAAGCTCCAGTCCTGCCATGTGTGGGTGGAATACCCCATGCTGGGGAATATGTGAAACTCTGTATTTGCAGTGCACTGAGGGCAGGCTGGGCATTTCACAGAACATAGTGGACACAGTACTATGCCCTAGAGATTTTTCAGCATGGACCCAGCTTTTACAAAGAGGACAAGAGGTTCTTGTTGCCTCTTTTAGAATATCCTACTGAAATTTTTCTGTGTAACTTCAATAAAAATACAGCCTCTGAAAAACATTTTTCCTTAAGATTTGTTAAAAAGTAAATGCTGAAATATTGATAATTTAAAAAAAAAATTAATTTCTTTTTGGACCATTTGCTTTAATTCTCGAATTTTGTTATGTTCCGGCTGGTGAAAATCTGTTAAATAAAACTGCTCTAGCACATGATTTGTGAAGAGTGAACAGTGTGAAATTACTCTTAACTTTATTAATACTGGTTGTTCTTAAGTTGTTAGGATAAAGACTACTAAAGATTTGTTTCATCAGCTGCTTCTGTTGAGGTACTAGAATTCACAGCAAATAGTTTTGAAATCCTGGTTTCTGTAATAAAATTTAAAATTCATCTAGGCCATTCATCTAGTGTTTTTGAAAACACTTCAATTAAACTAATACACTTTTTAAAAATATATGTTCTTTATAAATAAAGAAGAATTAAGCTATCTAAGCTAGTTCAAAAGTATTTTAAGATGTAAATATTTGCTTGCATTAAATAATTTAATTATATTTAAAATATTTCTCTGCATGCCTTACTCTGCAGACAGCAATTTGAAAACATTTTCACACAGAATCTTGAAGTACTGGAGAATGTAAAAATGAAATTTGCATCAAATTAGAAGACTAAAATCAAATTTTAGTCTAACTAAACTACATGATTGCATTTGGTTGTTTTCAGCTGGGTAACAGCAAACTCAGAATGTTTGATACAGTCATGGGGGGTCTCAGTTTGGCTGCATGGCTAAGGAAAATGAGAACTTTCCTTTTACAGATACGATTCGGGATCGCTCAGCATGTCTGCAGGTGATCGTTACGATTCAGCGCAGGGGCGATCGGGGTCACAGAGCTATCTTGAAGATCGAAAACCATACTGCAGTAGACTAGAAAAAGATGATAGCCCTGATTTTAAGAAGGTATCTGATCCAATAAGTTTGGTGCAAAAACAGAACTTCATTACTGCTTTTCTTAAGTTGTGTGAAACTAGTCTCACATTGCAACGGAAATGCTGCTTAAAGTAACTTAGCTGAATGGAGAAGCACAGCAACCACTACAGTGGGGAAAAATACACATTATGAAACAGCTTCTGACTTTTGTACTTTTCTAGGCAAGGGAGAAATCCAGAGGAGCCAAGATACAGTCAAATTTAAAAAATTATAGTATTTATCATAGAAAAGTATCATTAAAATTGATGTACACATATGTGGAGCCTTTTATTTTATGTTTGCCAGCTTACTTACATATAAGGTAAAAATATGTTTAGATCTTGTTCAAAAGTAGAGGAGGAGTTTGTTGAAAAGTTTACTGTGGTGGGTTAATCTGTGAAGTCTGAAGAAAAAATGGTGGATTAATATTAATCTTTTTGTTAATCTCAGTAATATCTGGTATTTTTTAACAAATATTTTCTTTTAGCTTTATGAACAGATTCTAGCTGAGAACGAAAAACTGAAAGCGCAGTTACATGACACCAACATGGAACTTACAGATCTTAAGTTGCAGTTGGAGAAGACCACTCAGGTTTGTATAAAACAAAAAAACATGTACGTAACCAACAGTGCAGATAGTAAACCAGAAGCACCCCAGGCTATAGGCTGCTCTTTACTAAGCATCAGCTTTGTTTTTCATCCAAAGATGGGAATGGAGAAGAGTATTTCTCTCTTTCTAAAGAGAAAAGAGTGCAGGATTCTGGTCTTCAGCTGTGAATGAAATGTGCAAGACTGCTTCCTGCCTACTTCAGTAGTAGTGGTTCTTGCCAGCATGTGTCTGCATGCAACTTTTTTGCAGGGTAGGACTAAACACTTTCTACACTGTTAAGCTTATATTCAAACTGACAATCAGGATTGATTGATTAATTCATAAACCTGCGAGCAAATTGGCATAGCCTGCCAGTTCTTCCTGGCTGTTTAGATAGCTCTGTCTTGGAAATGAAGAGCAAATAATGCATTCCTGTTCCCAATAACTGCTGTCAGATAACAGCGCTGCATACAGTAATACAAGACACATATACTGGAGTTAATATTCTCTAAATTTGTCTACTCTTGCTGTAGAATGTTTCATATGGTCAGATCATATTTACCACAATTTACTTGTAGTTAATTGTCTTTCATGTGTGCCCTGCAAATGTTAGTGAAGAACATTTCAGAGATGCCTGTTTTGTAATGCTTTTAGATTGAAATACTGTGTTACTCCTGTTAGCCACAGGCTGTGTAGTGATTTAATAACCAGGAGGGTCACAGAAGAAGTGCATGATATAAATCCAGCTTATTCTTTATTTCAGTGTTACTTCCCTGAACACACTTGAAAATGTTTTTTGATGACATCATGCAGACAGAATACTAAAATGTCTGACTTTTTTTCTTTAGTTCTGTGTTCTTTCAAAGCACATGTCCATGTCTTCATCAATTTTGTGTTTCAGAGACAAGAAAGATTTGCTGACAGATCACTCTTGGAAATGGAGAAAAGGGTGAGTTTCTGCCAAAGAACTTCTAAATACTCCAGGCTTTGTTTTAATTTGTTTTGCAACCCCTGGTTTGGATATACTTTAGTGGGAACAGAAGCCATTCTTATAACTTGCATTTTTTAGAGGATTTGGGGATTTTAGGTTTCAAAGTAGCAATGGATGTGAGATGGGATTTACTCTTAAGAACTGCCTTTAGTTTGCCTGTTCATTTGTGATAACCAATTTCTAAACTCTGCTGCCCTCCAGGGGTCTGCCACTTGTTCTATCTCATCCAAAATAATGTTGGCATTCCAGAGGGTTAAGCAGATTCATTGTGTCTCATCTTCTAACACATTTCCAAGATTCAGAGAAGTTAATTTCTTCAGAGCTTTCCAGAGGCAGTAGTTATTGTTGGTGATGAGATAGCTGTTTCTGCCTCACAGACATGAGACCTTAAACCTGCTAATGACGTAAAATTATCTTTATCTGCTGCTTTCCTTGCAGTGTAACTTTTTTCCAGAGGAATATGATAATAGGGAAGGGAGAGAAAGTGGAAGAATGGGTAAGCAGTGCAGGAAGAGGGGCATCAGAGTCAGAGATAACCCTAAATTGAGTGGGAAGGAAGTCATGCAGTGAATTCATATGTGAGACAGACTACAGGAATTATTTCAGAAGTTGGACACATGATAATTTTAGGCTGTAGTTTCATGCTAATTTAAAATCCAACCTTGTAACAGTTTAGTTTCACAGCAACATAAAGCAAAATACATTGATTTTGTGGTGGTCTTGCTTCCTTTGTGACTCTAAACACCAAGTGTTCTTTTCTTCTCCCTTGATTCTGGAATGACACAGTAGAGACAAATTGGAAAAAAATTACTTTGACAGTAAGAAGTGATGCAATAAACATTTATTTATCGTGGTAAATTTCATATTCATTAGCCTTTTGTATTGATTTTCCAGTATTTTAGGTTTCAAAAACAAGTTTTAGTCATACAAAACTGTCCAGTATATAAACAAACAGATTCTACAGGAGCACATGGAGATGTAGAAGTACTCTCAGGCACTTCCTGAAGTTTCATTATTTTTATCTTAATAGTCTCTGCAGTTAATTGCTGCCATTTAGCACCTATTTCTCTTTAATTTTTTTGGCATCCTACTGTGGGCAGTGATCTCATCAGTAGAAAGGTTTCAGCAGCAGATAATTGGTTTCTTGCTTGCTAGCATGGCCACACAAGTGGTCATTTAATTATTTAATAGATGTAGCTGCATCCATTACTGTATGGGTTCATTGGTAATGCACGGAGTACTGCATAGACAGACATTATTTTAGTTTTAAATTACAGCTTGGCTTTCTCCCAAAACAGGCCATTGCATTAAAACAACTGGCTTTTTTAGAAATTCTTGCACCTTTTTTTTAAGGCATTCAGTCCAACAGCGAAATGTCTTTCAGAAATGTTTTTTTTTTTCCCTAAATGTGTTAGTGTTAAAGCTAGTTGATAAAATAATTAACTTAGTGATGTGTGTATGTACCTTAGGTGCTGTATGGCTGAAACAGGATTTACATCTGAATCTTGTTTATAATTACACACTTCTTTTCAGACAGGAATTTAAATTAGGAATATATATTTATGATTGTATTTTCTGTGTTGTTTAAATCTGAAGTTTCACTTTGAATGTGACTGAAGCAGGATTCTCAGCTGTTAGTCATCAATAGCTGATCTCTAGAAATAAGCTTATTGAATTCAGGATTTCAAAATCATTTTCAAGACACTTTTTAATGTGTAATGTAACAATAAAATTGCAGAAATTAGAAGAAATTGAAGAGCTTTTCTCAGTATACTTCTCTCAGTATATGAATGCACTAAAATAAATTATAAAACTTAAGATTTTTATATAAGTTACATAATGAAGAGGAGCGGGCAAAAGTAAAGTAGTGATGAAAAGTTGTAAGAAGTAAAAGGCCAGCAGAGAAAGAGCTGGATGCAACTTCAGACTATGACATTTTCAAGCTGAAACCTACCTTTTCAGTGAAGAAAATGAGAACATGTATTAAGCCTAGATTTGCACAGTAGTAAAATTCAGAAAATACTGGCTTTGAGTTTTATTTAAATTTACCCTTCAGAAGTGGGTTTCCATGATGTGACTTGGTGATGCATTGTGAATATCATTCATTTGAAAACGGTTTACCAGAAAGGGGCCATTTCCATGGGGATGGGGGTACAAATCAGAGCACACGTGCAAAGTCCAAGCAATACATGGGCAAAAAGAAGAGTTTCTTTAACAACCTGACACTCTTCCAAACATGCTAATAGCCCTTTGCAGAATTTTGTATGATGTGATAATAAAACTTAAAACCAAAAATTAAACTTATATGTTTCAGTTTGGATTAGAATTCAGAAAACTGTAGGTACCTTTAAGTAATTTTTTCCCAAATTTAGAATTCTTCAGCTGAGAATTTGAACTGTGGAGAGATGTATTTCTTTGTATTATTGAGTATACAAATATATTTAGGCATATACATCTGGTTTTAATTCTTAAAAATTGTATAGCTTGGGGGGAGGGGGGGTCAGTTTTTCATATATATATAGTTGTGTACCTCAGTCTCACTGCACAATCCTGTGGCTCCTAGTTGCTTTGATAAATACAATTGAGCTATTGTATTTTATAAGATGAGAGATTAGCATGTATCTTTTTCTTTTTTTGCGAGTTACGAATGTTCCTTGGCATACCAGAGTTGAGGAAGTATATCTTAAAATTTTAGACCTCAGAGATTTCAAATACTTTCTTTGAGTCCAGGAAATAATGAAATAATGCTGGCAAATCTTCTCCGTGAAACTGCAGTGCATTATTTCATTGGCATCCCTCAGGCCAGTTCCTAAAAGAGTAAGCAGTTCAAGAGAAGGAGGAGCATAGCATCATCTAAGAGGAACAAAACAGTTTTACAAAGACTATTATATCTTGACCAGTCTATTTGTTTCTTTTGTATAATGTGAAGTATAAAAAAGTCAAGTAAAGATTTTACTGAATTGGTTTTTATTGCTAATAGACAAGCTCAACATGCTAGTTGAGCAAATGCTTCAAAAGGATTAAGAATTTCTAGACACCTGGAATTTTGAGATTTATTTGATCATTCATCTCTTGGTAATTGAAAAAATGGTTGAATATTGCTTAATATAAGGACTCATAATATATGTTAGTCTATAAAACTAGTAGGTAACAGATAAAATTCCACGTATTGTAAGACAGTGCGGGATTTTTGTTAGTTGCTTACATCTGTTAACTTTCTGGTACTTATGCTCATTACTGTCGTTATAAAAAAATCTTAATTCAAAGGAGTTAAGTACATTAAATAGTAACAACTGCAGTAATATATTTATTACTTTGATAAAAATTGAAGTTGTTTGCTATAATGGGAAAATGTTGGGGCATAACTGCACTGTGATTAAACTAAATTCAAATGATTTATATCTGAAAGGTGTCCGGCAAGAGTCAGTATCTACTGGGCGGTATGATCTAACCAAAGTTTTACACACCTCAGTCAATGCTGCTTGCTGTTTGCATAACACCGTTGTATGCAGATGCATATGCCCACTTCGCAATAATCTCGCTTTTGCCTCTCACCCTCTGGAAAAAGATCTGAATGTAGAGTACTGATAACTGCAGCTGCTTTTAAATGAGATACACTGCATCATCTGACACAGGAAAGCAAGCAATCAAGCTGTAAACCCCAAAGTCTATTGCATTAGCTGCTCATCTGCCAGATGTGTTGAAAAATAGGTTTAAACAAAATAAAAATGTATCTGCACTGCAGACGGCAGTGTAGTATAGAAAACCCTAAGCTAACTTTCCATAAGCTGGCTTGGTTATATATAATCAGTGCAGTCAAGTTCGTATACAAAGGATAATTTCTCCTGCTTCTCAGGTAAAAAGGGAAATAAAAGGAAAATTAAACTATACGAGAAATGCAGAAAATATTCAGGAAACATTTTTGCAAGAAGCAGCTGATCTCACATAACTGGATTTCTTTGGTACTGAGCTAAGTCCTATAATGTCAGTTTTAGCAACACTAGGTTGCTGTTTGGACTGTGGACAGATCCCACTGAGCTGAGACAGATGTTTCAGCTACCTCTGTCTGTGAAAGCTTATGCTTTTATGCTTGTATCTTTCAATATTCTTGTTTGTTTATAATAATTTTCTGCATTTCTTGGATATTAAGGTCTTGTAAAAGCCTAGCTCGTGAAAAATAAATCCAAACAAGTTGTACTTTAAATTAGCCAAAAGGAAGGGGTATGTTTTGTAGGACTTGATATGAATTTCTCTATCTCTTCCTCTTTGGATATTAAAATTCCATATTGACCAAATTTCTATATATCACTGCCATCACAAGTTTTCTGTCCACACTACGCTTTTGGTTGTATGATCTTTGAAACTTGAAGTATTTCACTGTTACCACAGTATTTACAAGCTGTAATTTTTAAAACATTGTATTGTTCAACATTAACACACATCTTCTGATTTAGGAAAGAAGAGCGCTAGAAAGAAGGATATCTGAAATGGAAGAGGAACTGAAAGTAAGTCAATTAGTACACTATTAATACCAAAGTGTATTATTATGTCAGTGAGGCATGTAGTCTGGCAGTATTACTGGTCTCCGTAATTTCACTAGAAAATAACCAAGTTGCAGGCGCCTGTCAGAGTCACTCCTGTCACACAGCTTGCAGGGAAGCTGCAATGTGTACCATTACGAAGAAGGTACGGAGCTCTAGGACTCTATAACATGGCTAACAAGAAACATTCAGAGGTAGTTAAAGTGAAACTTGTCTTTAGCTAATCCAGATGGAATTATGGTCTACAATTTTGATGTGATACTTGAAAGTTTTATTTACTAATTACTATTATTCGAACCCATTATTATTAAATAGTGGTAGCATATCATTGTATAGATATTTAAGCATTAAATGTTGTTTCAATCTTTATCTCATGTTCTTTATTAATTAGATGGCATGTTATGATATCAAAAGAAGAGCTTCTGTTTGTCAAGTGTCAATCAGGTATTAGTTAACAAAATGCAGTAGGTAGATTTGAGCTGTTGACAAATGAGTAAAGCCGTATTGATTTCTGCTTTCTTCAGCTATGTATAAAGTGAATCTCAGAAGCAGTATTCCCTTTAAAATAAATTTCTTCTCTGTTTTGTTCAGGTTTTTTTAACCAGTCCTTATCAATGTCAAACTCTCTGATATGATTAGAAGGGTGAGAATTTGGGTGGGTTTATTTTCTATTATGTCCTTTCATATAAACTTTGGACATGGCCAACCAAACTCATAAAATTTAAGTGGAATGTGAAAGCACCATTATTTTGACTTTTGATATTTGTTACTGATTAATAAGAAGTTTCTTTTTAGCTCATTTTTGAGCTCCCTCTGGTGCTTGGCAATGGCAATGATTTCCAAATACTTCTCAGTAAAATACATGCACCAGGTTCTGTTGAAATAATTGAAGCTGGCAAGCAGAAGAGCAACTGTGATGCCTCTGGCTCCACTGGATTCAAAGGTAGTTTGCTGTTAAGGGAGGACACAAGGTCTGTGATTTCTTGAGGGGTCTTTAGAAGTAAAATACAGAAAAAACAAACTGTGGTAGAGGAAAATAATTGTCTGCCTAAGAGTAGAAGACAGGATGTGAGCTTCTAGGAAAAGCTGGGCTTCTGATAAAAAAAGATAATGCAAATATATTGCTTTTTCCAAAAGTTTGCTTTCAACAAGCAATAAGTGAAAATCTTGAATTAAAGATTAAATATTCTTCCCACGGTTTGTTGCACAGTTGTTAAAAAGTGTATCTTAAATGTGTCATTATGTAGAAGGTTTTGAATAGGAGATTCAGTTTGTGCAATTAGGATGTTAAGGAAGAATTCCAGGAATAGCTCTCATTGTTAATGCATCCTGAACTGTTTTGGAAAGCTGTGACTAATCACTACTGGTACTTAGATTGCTTTTCAAGAATGTGCCACTTGTTTGATACTTTCCTTTCACAGCAGCTTATTTACTTGAAACAGGACTGTCTCTTCTAAGTTTTTTTTTCAGTTCTGCTCATCTAATATACATGTGGGGTTTTTTCTTGTTTTCACTCCTATTTCTTTGATTCCTGCAGAACCTGCAACAAATAAAGCAGATTCAATCTTTGAAACACATAAATGAGCGACTGGTGACTGAGAATAGGGCCTTGACCCGAGTGCTTGCCAAGTTGTCAGGGTCCTGTAGGCAACTGCGCTCTGTGGACTTGTAATTTCTTCCTTCTCCTTTGTTTAGCCAGGCAGGTGTTGACGTTGAGTTTGTGCCTGGGCGGAATTTTACTATTAACACTTGTGTGTCAGAAACTGACTCAGTGCTGCTCGGTTCTGGAGGTGTGGCTAAAGCTAAAGCATGGTGTCCAGTGTACAAGCTAGAGGCGTTGCAGATGTGCTGGTATGGTGTGGTGGTGTCCCTCTAGCACTGAAGCTTCTCCTTGAAGATAAATTGGCAAGGATCTGGGAGACCTTTGACATGTTAAAATCTTGGCAACAACTGAAAGGATTTGGGTTTGCATGAGGATACGCTAAAGTCAGTCTCTTGTTTTGATCTTTGTGTAAATGCTCAAGTAGATTTGCCTCTAGTTTTCTAACAAATTGAAATTAACATTTGAGCTTTCTTACTGCAGTTTGGTTTAAGTACGCAGAGTTGATAAAAGTTCAGTCTTAACAAAAGAGTGTTTGAGAACTGGTTTCAGTACTGTGCATTTCTGCAACCATTTTGCATTAGCAACCATTTTTCTTTCATTTGTGTGTTTCAGTGTTTCAGAGGGGACCAAAGTATTGTTTTTTCAGAAATGTACTGGGATTTCAAGTTGATTACTATTTTCATGTATTAACTTCCCATTTGGATCTTGCCAATCCTTATTTTTACCTAAACAACTTAAAACATCCAGTTCTAGTGCAGAGTTAAGATTATTGATCTATATTGCTATATATATATAGGCATCCTAGTGTGGATGAGAGCCCTACAGTGCATGGGCTGTAAAATCATAGAGACAAACTCTGCCTAGTGTGTCTGATTGGTTCAGACCCTTTCTGATAAAAGTATGAACCGCTTTGAGTTTCATCTTGGAAATCAATGCTAGTCTGTTGTTCTTAGTGTTATTGCAGGGCTGTTTCATAAACCCATGGAAGGTTCAAAATTTACATGGGGATCAAAATGTGGTTTCATTCTACACCAAATCTATATGCCTTTCTTCCTCTTAAATATAACAAGTGTGTAAGCTGGAGGTTACAGTGAGCTTTTAAGATGTGTAGTTGAAAAAAATAAACCAGCCTTCTGCACAGTGACTCTTGCTAAACTGCCTCCTTTCATCTACCTCCCCTTCCCACTTAGAAAGGAATGCAATGAGTGTGCATTCTGCTCAGAATCTGATCTTGGGTTTTCCCCACTAAGAGGCCTGAAATGAAGAAGTTTATCCTTTTGCTTGGTGTCTTTCTGGAATTGGACTAACACTAGGATGTGGTGTTCCTGATCCAGGCCATGCATTCCTCAGTGCTCCCTGGTGTTAACCCTTACTGAGCAAATGAAGTCAGCTCACTGACCTGGCTGAAAACAAATCCCGTTATTCATAATAGTACTTGATCCATCTCACCCCAAGTGTTGTTGGATCACTAAATTAACTGTGCAGAAAGCAGCAGGAGCACACTACTGCATGAGGAGGGAGAGCTGTCCCTTTAGGGCAGTCGTCTTACATCACCTCAGCAAACAATGTGGTTTTTCAACAGAGCTGAGCTAATCTAATGACTGCTGTCCACAGCTACACATTTATACTGTCTCTTTTTTTTGCTAGCACTGGTATTTCTTTAACCATGGTAAGCCATTTGGGGTATTAACCACAGAAAACCATTCAGTATTCCTCTCCATAGCAGGAGTTTTCAATGGCAGGTCAGGTCCTTGTAGAGCTTGAGTAGCCTGACCAGCAAAAGAGAAGCAATGGAAACATAGCAGGGAGCCTTGACAGTATGATGGTTAGGTTAACAACAGCAGTGTGCCTGAGTAATCTGAACAGGTACTTCAACAGTTCATGAGGTTTTTTAATCTTTATTAATCGAGTTGTTTTGTATGTACAAACTGGTAAATCCTCCGGCAAACACAGACATGATTATTACTGTGCAGATCTGAGATGGCTCCACATATGTCAGATGATTATTGAATCATTATTTGTTGAATGATAACACTGCAAAGTTACTAGCTAGTCATGATACAGACAAACATAACAGTGCATTTTTAACGTTACACTAGAATCCCACCACAGGAAGATGCTTTCCTATTTTAGTGAGAAGCGAATTGGAATTCAAAGTGCAGTATGTTACTGTAATTTTAATGAGTTTACTGCAAAGGCATTTTTTCCCCCCCTCTTGACATTAAAAGGGTATGGTGTCACCTCACAAGAAGTTTGAATACCCGTAGAAATACACTGCTCCAAGAGAATTGTTTAAAGTGTGTGGGAATTAGTATAGATGAGAAGTGTTAAGTATTTTAGGTTACTCGTGCTTATTCTTCCTGATGAATCTCCTGCTATTCACAGAATGGTAGAATTAGATTGGAAAAGACCTCCAAGATCATCATGTCCGACCAATACCCCAGCACAACTACCCCTAAGCCATGTCCCTGTGTGCCACATCTACACATCTTTTAAATACTTTCAGGGATAGTGACTGCACCACTTCCCTGGGTAGTCGTGCTTGACAACTGTCTTGGTGAAGACATTTTTCCTACTATGCAATATAAACCTCTCCTAGTGCAACTTGATGCAAATTTATCTTGTCATATAACCACTTTGTTTCCTGTCAGTCTTCCTCTATTCTCTAACAGACTCAAAACAAAAGAGAAAATATTTCTTTATGACCTATTCTACCCATTAATTGGATCAGGTTTAAAATCTACCTACAGAGTTTTACAGATATGTAATGGTGCTGGATTATATTAAAGCTCTTAATTTTGAACAGTGGATTTTGTTGAAGTAGTTCACCAGAAAATCTGCCTCTCTGTGGGTCTGTCTCTGTTATTAACCATTATGGGCTGCAGCTCCCTTCCTACTCAGTAAGTTGAAAGAGGACTGTGACATTCCTGGATTTACTTGCAGGTTTCATTGGAATGCACACACAACACTACTTCTCAAAGTGCCTATTTAACCAGTACAAAACCAGACTCCTTTGATTCCCTGTGCATGGCTAGATGAGGGTTGTTGTGGTTTCACTCAGTACCTTTGGTATGAAATCTGTAGCAGAATGGAGAGGAGGAAGAAAAGGTTTTGGTTGGTTTGCCTGAACAAATGGACGTTCCTTTGTTTGCAGACACGTGCATATTATCTAGATAGGACCCCTATCTTGGACAACAGTAGTCTTTTTTTGCAGCTTAGATTTAAACAATAATGCTTGAAAATTGCAAAAAGATGGCTCATGTTGCCCGATATCAAACATACTGATGTGGTTTTTGAAAGGAATCAGCATTTTACAGCTCTTTTTGTTCAAAGCGCAGCTTTCACTTGACTATAATGGAAGCTTCCCTGTGACTCTAAAGAGCTCACCTTAGGTGGCTTCCCCTAGGCCCCGCCATAAAACAGAGTTGGAATCAAGGGTAGTAGAATGATTTTTGCCTACTCTAATTGTAGAGACCACCTTTTTTCTTCTTACTGGTCTTCTGTCAGCTTCCTTTCACAGACTTTGGTGTTTGCAGGGAAATAAATTAGAGATCTACAACCTCAGTCGTTTTCAGTTCACCTTCGTGTTTCACTGTGAAAGGGTCTGCAGTTCAGTGAAGTGAGTGTGGACAGAAGGAGATGTAGAAATGAAGCCTCTAGTGCACAATTAATTAACCCTGCATTTTTAAACTTGTCAGTTCTCTCTATTGCATTATAATGTTCTGAATATAATGGGATTGAAAGTATAATTTTGCTTGAATAAAATGAAAATAAGCTAGTGCCAAGAAAATAATGAAGAATAGGTAACAGGTGTGTTTCATAGGTTGGTAGCTGAACTTGAGCATCCTGCATACACTTGCACTTAAGGTTAGAGTAACCACACTGCAGGAATAGGCTGTTACCTCCTGTGTAAAACCCCTGCTAGAATTCATAGGTGTAATTTAGCTGTGAGTGTGATAGGTGGTTTGTTACCAGTGTGTGAATGTAGATTCAGAGAACTGCTGAGATAATTTCTGGTTTCTCTGGTGAGCTGAATTCTCCAGTACCAACCTCTGTGCCCTGACTTGTCCTTCTTTCCTATCGGATGTGGTCCAACTCTCACCTCATTTGGCTTCTGCCTTGCAGCTTCTGTGCTTGTGTGTCACCCATCTCCTCTGGCAGCCGTAACTTGCTGTTCCCTAACCTGTCTGCCTGAGCGTGTAGCCTGGTGTTGCTGTGATCTCTTTCAGTGATCTGATCTTGTGTGAGCTATGCTATTCAGGGACACGATCTCAAATTACAGGATGTGTGCTTCAACATGACTTTGGTAGTGGTTGGAGGATTAATGCTATGGGCTAACCAGCTGAATCGCACTATATCTGATCAGGATGAAATCATCCAAGAGCACGATGGTAGAGATGCTTAGCCACAGCATGTTTTTTTGAAACTCTGCAAGTGCAGTATAGACAAGCCTCTTTAAATTGTTGATAGTTAATTTCCCCCTGCCCCCCTTCCTCCCCCCTGGAATTTGAAGTATTTCATTACTTTCCTCATGCTACTATAAATGCTTTTGTCAGAGGCTGGTCATCTGCACCACTGAGTTTTAGTGCATCTAGTCCAAGCAAATGAAAACTTCTAATCTCTAACCCTTATATGTATCATGCTAAAAGGAGTGATTTTTCTGAACTGCTGATGTGAAGTGTAAAAACTGCCAAGATACTTGAGCTGAATAAAGATTTTTACTCACAGTCTTTGTCTAGTCTTGCTGCTTTTACTTGGGGTGTAACAGCAAATAACCATCATGTTTCATTTTTCATAGATGCTACCAGACCTGAAGGCAGACAACCAGAGGCTAAAAGATGAAAATGGGGCCTTGATCAGAGTTATAAGCAAACTTTCCAAATAAAGGGTTTACTACAGCAGCAAGTAATGGTATTGCACATCACTAGTAACTCCGGTGGACCATGGTATGGCAGTCACTGGAAGTGTGGGAAGATCTTCGGAGACTGTCATTTTCAGATATCCTGCCAAACACCCTCTTACCTGTGTGTTTTTTTGTATCAAGATCATTGTTTCTGTTAAAATACAGCTGCTGAGAAGATAAAATGACTGAGAAATCTTGTTTACAGCCACAGCATAATAAGGAAAGTATTCAAGGCCAGATACGCCTCAGATATTTAACCAGTAAGCCTTAGTTGTACATAAACACTTTTACATCAACAAAAGCTTTCAGCTCTCACAGACGACAGTTACTCAATAATGGTTTTGTTGTGCCACAATTCCCATTTTTTTCCTATACTCAGTTTCTCTTTAAGTTTGGATTTTTTTTCCCTTCTAATTTTTCATGTACTAGATTTTCTTGTACAATGTTTTCACAGCTTTACCATTTGCAGAGACCACACACCCTTTTAAATTACATAATTTGTGTAGTTAACTAGAGTTGTATTGTCCAACCACCTGGAACAGAGATGTTTGGTGGAACATTTGCTTTCACTGTTTGTGCAATATGCATTTATTTCCTATACAAGATGCTTTAAAAGTCAGTTGAAACTAGAAATATTTTAAGAGTCCTGTTTTCCGCCTTTATTGGTCACTTTAAAATAAAAAAAAAAGAAAAAAAAGAAGTTTGTAGTGAAAGACGTTAGATCCTGTAATCGTCACATTCATTTGAGCAGGTACTGAGTGATGCTGTATATATAGATGTGTACTGGTTTGATTTTTCAGACCACCACGTGGCATGCTTGAATATATTTCCCTATTGCAAATGTCTGTTAATGAAAATTAGGCTATCCAGAATAGTGTGTTTAACAAAGTTCATTAATTTTTACGGTATAAAGAATTTAGACATTGTACATTGTATGGAGCCCTATCTTTACAAAAGGTCTAAACTATATAAAAACTTTATTATCTTTTTGTCCCATTTTTTTTTCATTTGATAGTGTTCACCATAATAAAAAAATGCATAAATATAACTGCTTCACTACATTTCACATACCTGTATTTATCTGAGTGCTGTCCAAAACTGTTGTGCTAGCCAAAGTAATGTACTAAATCATTTGAAAAGCATAGCCCATTACACTCACAATAATGTTTTTATGCACTGTTGTTGCCCTGTGAGAAGGCATCCAATTTGATAACACCATGTCAGACCATTTTATACATTTCAGTGGCCTTTAAAAACAAAAAAAGTACTTAAGTGAAGATCATGTTTGTTAGAAACAGCTTTTATATTTTCACTAAACCATTCAAAATATTACATCCTATTGGCACATAGTTTATTGCCTAAAACCACTGAAAAGATCAGCCATTAAAACAAATTGTACATTGTAAAGCTTGTAGTAGCTATTGTATTATTGATTATATTGTATACTATATTAAATGTGAATTTGTACCCCTTCATTTACAAAGGTCATTGTGTTCTACTGCCTACTTGGAGTGGGGTGGGGGAGGGTTAGCTTTACAGGGGTGGGATATGTTTTGGTAAGGAAGACTTGATGTCCTCTCTCTGTTGATTGGTTTTTTGAAGATGTAAGGTTATGCTCTTACTACCAAGCTCAGGATTTTTGATTTTAAAGGTACACGGATAGTTTGAGATATCTTATTGTAATTGATCTGTATGAGAGGTGGGTCTGAACCATAGGGACTTCCATTGTCTTATGCTAATATAAAATAAAGAATTGAATGGCTGCAACATATTGAGTTCTGTTACAAGACAGTTAGGCATATTCTGGATTATATTTGGTAAAGTTTGGGTGCCTGTGAATGATTAAATATGTGTTTCTAATATTTTAGTGTTTTATATTTAGGTTATTTATTCTTTATATCTAAAAAATGAATGGCTACTGTGCTATATTGATTTTATTGGTAGTACTGAGCAGACCTTGTATCTGCATGAAACTAGTTGCAAAACCCACTATTTTGAAAAAGAAAATGTATTTTGACATATACAAATAAAATGAATACAAAATATTTTAAATGTGTGAAAGTTTTACTGATAAGACATTGAAATTTGTTATGGATTTAAACCATGTTATAAGTTTGCTATTTAAATTCTTTGGTGGGCATTTTTCATTCATTGCGATACTTGGATGCAAGGTTCAAGTACCTTTCAAAGATTGTAATCAGATTGTGATTATTTGCGCATCATTGTACATGCACATCTGTAAATGCAACAGTATAAATGCCATATTTATGCAATCTGTAACGACTTGGACAAATGTTTATATATTTTACATAAACCTGTCTGTGTGCAGAATCTGAGAACCATTTTTTACGTGATATTAACCTAATCTCACAAAGCAATTGCTAAACTCGTGTCATTGTCTTATTGTTCCTGATTGTATTGAAGATCCATTACATCCCCAGAAAATCCAGCTACAACAGAGAGAAAAATGGGTTGTGGAAGACTTTTATTAGGTAGGGAACTGTTTGCATGTAAGAAGTATTTTATTGCTGGCTGGTGACTCTGACAAGCTTCCTTAAATCTCTAATGCCTTAAATGGCAATTGAAACCAGCAACTTAGATTCAGGGCACTTGTCACAGTGTGGAAAGGGATCTCTGTGAGCACAATTAACATCAAATACAGAGGCATGGAAGTAGCTGGTGTGGTTCAGGGCCTACCCAGGACCAGCTCCAGCCATGGAGGGGGCCATAACCTGGGGAGGAGGAATGAAGGCAGGACACTCAGTGGGGAGGAGAGTGCAGGAAGCAGAGCTGCATAAGGACTGCCTGACTTTTATGGCTCCAGACAACTTCTGTTACCTAGAAGAAAAAACTCAGGAGCTGGAATTCCATTTTTTGCCCACCTTGTCTCTCTTACAATTTCCTCTGAGCCTTCCTAATTCATACTGCATACTGCTTTACTGCTGTTTCCTTGCCAGATCCCCGAAAGCGCAGTTACAATTCATAACGTGCAGGCCAGGGCGTTGGTTTACTCAGCACCGAGTACAAAATGTGAATCTCAGAATTCACTCATTTAGAAGTACTGTCCCAGCTAAACTTGGGCTGTGCTCACTTGAACGTTAAACTGATATTAGTCTTACCCGGCCAGTATTCCTGGCCACTGTTCACCTGCTGCCATAAGAGCAAATGGGTTGCCATACAAGGGTCCTCTCATTTCTGTTTTAGGAAAAGTAGTTACATGTGTTTTAGACAAGGAAAAAGGCACACTTCGGGGTTGCTGAGGATACCTGCTTTAGGAGATGTGTGCTGAGGGATAAATTTTAGTTATTTCACCTCTATCAGAAACAAGTGGACTCTGTCTGTGAAGGCTCTCAGACCTTCTAGCTGGCATAACCATGAGGTTTATAGTCAAGGGTGATGGCGTGATGCCAAAATACAGTGGTATACAGGAAACCTGCACCAAAAAGGAGCAGAGGGTGAGGAAGTACACCAAGATGTCAGACTGGGAAAGGCAAGACCATGTCAGAAAATGAATGGTTTGCATGATGGCATCAAAATAAAATTGGCCCCAGGTCAAGAGTTCAAGGCCCTGTCTCATCCAAACTCCTGACCAGAGAAATGTCCAGTGCAGCCAACAGTATGAGTTCTGGCTTGCTGCTGGCTCATAACACTGTTCAAAGGAGGTATTAATTTATTTCTAAATTGAGTATGAAATAATCATTACACTGACTTGTACCTGATCTGGTGATCTTGAAAGAGTCTTGACTTCCTGCAGGTGGCACTTTACCATTCTTTTATGACCATCTTGAGGTATTACTCATCTCAGTAGCACATCAGCTCCTCAAGAAAGGAACATGGACCCTTTTGTCTCCACCCTGTTGCATGTGGTCTGTGTGCTTCTGCTTGTGACAGAAGTATAAATGGAGGCGGCCAAATCTGCCATGTTCACATGTGGTGCAGCTATGGAAGCTCCAGGTTGGGCTTTCCCAGAAAGAAGAGTGGGTAAGGGCTCTTGGCAGCTGAGGCCTCAAGCCTGTGCAGTATGGAAAGTGTCAGCAGCCTCATTTTTAGTTATACTTGAAGTCACCTTTCACCTCTAAGTAGTAGTTCCAGTTTCTCTAACTTGACATGGTACAGTGTGGCCCATAGATAATGACGGCACTTCAATTGTGCAGCTGAGGGATTAGTAATTTATAGATGAAATTTAATTGGCAGTTACAATCCAGAGGACTGTCACAGAAAAGCATGACACAAATTCACCATATAATATACATCTAAAAACCCCAACAAACTCCACAGCCATTACACAGTTTTTGGGGGAGGGTATTTTGAAAGAGACGGAAGAAACAATTGTCACTGCATTGTCGAGTGTTGCTTTCCCACTTGCTTTAGAGGTTTTGTTAAGCAGTTCTGTTGCAGCTCGGGTGGTCACTTCTGTGAAATTACAGGTTTTTTCCCACACAGGGATAGCCGGTCTGTCTGCTGGGGAACAGAAGAAATGCTCTTAAGCTTTTCAGAAGTTCTTGCTATTCACGGTTATGTACACACTGTTACATTTATCTGTGGTGATTCAGCTTCCTCAAGTTCTTAAATCAAAGCCACTAATAACATGAGTGAAAAAATGCTGGCAACTGGAGTTACTTGCTTTACATTTGTTTTCATTGCAGGAGCAGCAGTGGAGCTGGTTAGAGCATAGTAGCAAATAAGATTGTGCTTGGCCTCTGTATAGATGTAAAATAAGATGGGAACAGTCCCAAAGATGAATGCAGGTTCCTGCACTGAAGACAGAATTAAAAAGCAAAACAAAACCTCCAAACTCACAATTAATTGCTCACTTTAAAGGGACAGCTGCTGCCATACTGATGAGGTAATCAGCTATTCCTGTTTATGTCAGCACCTCCCCATTTTGTATCACTGATTAGATAGGAAAAGTATGTAGCCTTCAGAGAAAGGAGGAACTGTTCAGTTCTTTCATCTGAAAACATCACCTGTTGGATGTCTAACGTTTCTCATCTGGCCCAGGGACAATTACAGCAGGGACAAAAGCCCCACATTCCAACTCTAATTATTTTGCCCTTGCTTGGGTTCTACATGTCTGTTTTGCAAACCTATTCAAGCTTAGCAGAAATAGTTAGCCAAGACAGTGCGATTCATCTGCTGTGGTCTTTTCCCTTTGCTTTATTTGCTGGAGTACGCAATCAAGTACGGTGGGTGGTGGGAGAGAACCTCTTTATTTATTTGGTACCATTTTCCTGTGCTCCCCCCATTGCTTAACAGAGTCCTTGGAGCAGAGACTCACTGGGCTGAATTGCTCTTTGAGCAAACCAGTGCCTGCCACAGTGCCTCGGCGGGGACCGCAGTAGGGCTGGATGCCGCACCTCCCTCTGACCTTCGTCTCTCCCCAGACAGAAAATTGCCGTTGTTTGTGGTTGCTTATATATACACATTTTAATGATGTCTCTAATTCCAGAAAAGACAGACATGATCTGAGGGAATTGCTACATTGCAGCTAAAATGAAGCTGCTGCTTTCTGTGTGTGGTTACTTGGGCCCATACCCCGAGTCTGCCAAAGAAAGGAGCATGAGTTTTTACATCAGCTGGTACAAAATACACATCTACACAAAATTACACAATATACACATCTTGCCACACAGTCTAGGCACTGCCCAGAAAGAAGATTTAATGAAAAAGTTTGTTTAAAAATAAAAATCTGTATTTACATCAACTGCAGGTAGTGTGGGTGATTCTTCGGCCGTTAGCAGCTCACCTCTCTATTTTCAGCTGTATAAAAACACAAATTAGACTAAGTTCATTCCTCCCACTTAACCCATGGCTGTTGGTGGTGCATTATGTTAAGTAATTGCCCAGTAATGCAGCCTCAGCCACTCTTTGTGCTTTATGAAAATAAGAGAGTTTTCACTACAGGCTTTTATGATGCTTCTTTAGTACCGTGCACAAAGAAGGCACAACTCAGGAGTAAAAGGACAAAGGAGCGGAAGCAATACTTCTGAAGCGCTAGTATTACTTAACCAGCTTCTGCCTAGAAATGATGACACTGAGATCAGTTTCCAGCCCGTGGAGGAGCTCCGAGCGCAGCAGGACCGCTGGCGGGCGGCGTAGCCGGGAGGTGGCACCAGGCGGGGCCGCCGTGCCGGCCAGCCCCGGCCAGGCAGCGAGGCGCGGCGCCTGAGCCCGCTCTCTGTTGGGCTGGGAGTGCGGCGCGCCTTCTTCACCTGTCCCCGCCGCTTTGCCCTCGACACCGCGCGTAGGAACGGCTCAAAGGACGGTGCCTGGAGGAAGCTCTGCCTCTCACGTAAACTGAGCCCGGCCTAGTATGACTGATGAAGCGCGGCAGAGAACAGCAACCGCAAATTCATCGACACAAGGAGCGCGCTGGGCTAGTCTGAAGGCGGCAAGGGCTACTTTTAAATTTCTCATACTGAAAGCCTGCGAAGGGAGCTTGACGCCCTGGGAATGGCAGAGTGAGCTCGGCTCGGCTGGCGAGCTGAAATCCATCCCATCGGGTGGCACAAGCTGGAACCAAGGAGGGCTGGCCAGTGGGGCTGGCAGGACGGATCCGTGTGAGTGCGGGCAGGCACCCGCTGCACAGTGAGCACTCCTGTCCTGAGTGAAGAGATGGACTAGGAATGGGCACCGAGCACCACAGGACAGTTCTGCTACAGAGAAAAGGGACAGCAAAAAAAGTAATCCCCCATATCAAAAGTTGTCAAATCAGCGGTTCATAGCAGCACTGCACTTGTCTGAAATGTGGAAACACTGGTTAACTCCTTCTTGCTCAGCCCCCCTTTAGTATCATCTGCGTTGCTTCGCTGTGTGAGCAGAGCTCTCTGTATGCTGTGAGGTCCTGGTGGCTCTCCCTTCAGTCTCTGGTGCAGTACACTGTGGGCACTCACATCTTTCTGATCTCCTCAGCCTGTTCTCCTCAGTTCTGCACGGACGGGGTTCTGCCCTATTTCCAAGCCACCATATATAATTATTTTCTGTGCAAGAGAGGATTTTGAAGTCTAATTACTTTCCCTGTTATCCCTGTTATCCCTGGAGATAGTCATAAAAGACCCCAGAAGTCACTTCCTCCGGGACCTTGAGCACTGTCTAAATTTCCCTTTGTATGGGGAGAGGCACTCAGGATTGCTACATGCAGACACTGAATGCAAGAATTCCTTCATATTTTACCAACAAGTCACTACAAGCCAACCGACATGCCACAGCTGCTGGAAAGAGCAGCCTCTCCTCCATCTCCTCCTCACCTCAGCTGTTGGTTTTCTCAGGAGCAACTGAGTGCCACCCCGGCGATCGAAACTGCTCTTTGGACTTTCACATCCCAGCACTCTCATTCAGTCCTGCTTGTACTTGCTGCCTGTTTGCAGCCCCTCAGACCACCTCTCATCCTTCTGCTAGCTTCTTGCACTTTCTACTTATCTGCCACTTCTCTCTCCTGTTTCACTCCCCCTGCAGACCTCATCACTGGTTACTTCTTCCAGAGCTCATTGCTCCACAGCCGTCTTTGGCTGAATTCTCTGCTGTCCACAATTCCTTGCTCCACAAGTGCAGCAGCCTCACCACTGCATGCTCTCGCTCAGCCTCTGTTCCTCACCTCCCACTCCCCTTTCCTAACACTGCCTTCTCCTGAGCTTCTTAGATCCCTAATGGTTTCAAAGACCCCATTAATCTTTTCCTGACAACTGGATCTCTTTTTTTTTCCCACCGATAATCTAATCTTTGCCCAGCAGGAATGTCTCTACCCAGCCAATGAGTTCCCACCTACTCTTGGTTATCTGTAATGCAAGGGGGTGGTTTTACCGTAAACTAAGCCCAATCCTAAAAGTCACCTGTTCCTGCTCAGTCCAGTTATTCCCCTGCTCAGGAATCAGCACTATTTCTCATAGGCTCCATATCTCAAAACAGATTCCAGAGTGAAAGGTCTTACACTTCTTTCTTATTTTCAACCCATCAAGGTGTTTGCAGGCACAAATTAACAATTTTCTAGCTTTCCTTCATCTCGTTTTGAGTGTCTTGAAAAAAAAGCAAATCGATAAGGGGATGCTTCCTGGGTCCTAATGCTAGGGAATAAATAAATTGAGCATTGGCTGTGGGTTTGCTGAAGTACATAACTTGTCCTTTCTCAAGTAACTTTTGAACTTAAAATTTCTTTTTAATATGTATTTAAAGCTTGTCATCTTGAAACAGCAATTCCTGTATTATAACCAAATCACAACATTTGTTTTTAGGCATGTCCATATTTTTTAATATTAAATTATTACAATGGCACATAGATTTTGTTCCAATTTTCACAGTCTCGAACTATTATCCTAAATGTTTATAGCATGGCCATGTATCATTGAAATAAATTTTGTAGTATAAAATATCAACAAAATTTTAACAATAGGATGCATATGTTCTTTGAACTATTCACTTCCTTAGTAGTCTGTTTGGTTTCATACACACTCAACTCTAAACTTTTCCAAGTACTTCCCCCTCCTCTGCTTACACTCACTGACATGTCACTGCCATTGATTGATTGTTGTTTGTGTTTGCTTTGGACACTTCCAGATGATTGCTACTAATAACCAGTACTAAATTCCTGAAATATCTGCCTGATTCCTTTTCCAAGGCAACTTCATTATGGTGTCACATGAAGCACAGTAGGCCCCAGAAATATTGTGCTGCGGGAGAAAAATAATCTCCAAATGAAGGGATAGCTCAAACAAAGCATTGTAAAAAGCCATCACACTAAATTCTGCATGCATCATCTACTGCGTTTCAGCAAAGGCTAAGCTTCTTAGTCAGCTCTCTGAGGAGATCCCTCAGCCTTAACTATGATTCTTTTGGGGCATAGTTTTGTGCTCACTGGACTTTCCTACTGCATGCAACTCATTACCTGAATGAGGTTAGATCAAAAGGATGAGGTATAACAGTTTAACCAGGTACACAGTGACAATCAAGAGCCCTAATTAATTTTTACTGACTTTGTATTGGTTTGACAAAAAAAAAATCAAAAAAATTCTTATGAGTTAGAGTTCCGTTAATTAAAAAACAAAAAAAACCCCAAACCACAACACAACAGCCCTGAAGGATTATGAATTGTAACCAGTACCAACAAGACACAGGCTGACAGAGAGCCAGGAACCACTAGATTTGGTTTCTAATTATTCATTTGCCACAGAATTGTCCTTGTTGCAGACCAAAAATCTGTTTAACAATGTTTTAAACTTATGAGCTAGCTGCATAGAGGTCATAGAAGTATCTTGAGTTGGAACGGACTCATAGGATCATTGTGTCCAACTCNAAAGACAGAACAGAATTGTCCTTGTTGCAGACCAAAAATCTGTTTAACAATGTTTTAAACTTATGAGCTAGCTGCATAGAGGTCATAGAAGTATCTTGAGTTGGAACGGACTCATAGGATCATTGTGTCCAACTCCCTGTTTCTCGCAGAACTATCTAGAACTAAAGCAGGCGTGTGGTCAGAGGGTGCTGTCTTTAAAAATGAGTAGGCTCCGTAGGTGCTGGAAACATCATAAAAAGGAACAAAGGTGGTATTATCAGATAACTTAAGTTTATCTTATAAGGTAGTTTACACCTATGATACTATTTCTGTCCCAGGGAGAGGTACAGTCAGCTCTTTACCACCAAGGTGATAGACAGTATCTTGGATGGCACGGCAGTGGGGTAACCTGGCAGCTGCTGCACTGATGAAGATGGTGGCAGGCCAGCTGCCCGTTTAGGGTACTCCTAAGAACTCAGGACTCTAGAGGACTATGTGGCACAAAGGCCCTAGAAAACACCCAAGGCTGGCTTACATCCTGTGAGACTAGGGAGCTCTCTCTTGTGAAGGAATAAAAAGAGAGCAAAGCATCTCTGTTTGTTCCCAAAAGGGCAAGTCTGGAGCTGGACTAATAAACCAGCATATGGCCAAATCCAATGCCTCTGTGTTATGCTCCCTGGTATTCTCATGGCACGGAAGCACAGGCATTCTGGAGGAGCATTTTTGTTCAACAGACTCTGTTCTGTTCAACTATCTCCAGGTGGTATTGGGTCTTAGAAACTTTGTCCCAACACAAGTCACTTCATGTCTCCCTACACTGAATTCCATCTGCTACTTTAGCACTGCCATTCATTTTGCCAATTTGCTATTTTTCACTTTCTCAATTTGTTGTGTTTCTTTCCAATTCTCTAATTTTGATGGATCCACCATAGTAAAGAGCTCTGCTGCAAGATGCCCCCGAGGCTCCTTCATAGTAGGGAAAAACTTTTTTTAAAAAGTGCTCCTTTTGTGTGGCGATCGTATCCTGGCACTACTGATCTGCCATCAGGGGAATTGCTTCTATGCCTTTTGCAGACTGGTCCCCAAGCATACTTACAGCCTGCCTTACACATCCACTTTTTCCTCCCTTCTTTCTCAAGCATGGCGAGGCTCGTCAGCATCAGCTTTTTCGGCACCTCCTTATACCTTGCTGTTGAACATTTTGTCTGTGTCTGCTTCTCCCTGTTCCTCAACAAGTTGTTCTAAGGGCATACTCGCCTGGTTCACCGTTCAAATCTGGCCCTCCAGAGTACCTGTTTGGATGAAAAAAAGAACTGAGCACAGTTGCTCAATAAACTCCGTCAAAACCATGCTGGCTGAACCCCACCACAAAGAGCAAGGAGGTAAGACAAGCCAAGTCATTGCTCTATACCCTCATGGTGCAGGACATGAGCAGCAGCAACAGACCTGACAGAGTCAGACTGGGAACTGTGGCAGAACCATTCCCATCACACTTTTGAAGGCATCTGTCCAGATACAGAATCCATTCACATCCCCACTGTCAGTCTTATCCAGCAACTGCCAGCTGGGGATAGAAAGCAATCTCTGCATTAATTTTTCATATTCTAAGATGAAACACTTAAAAAAAAAATCAGGCAAACTTCTGTCAGCTTATTTTTTGCCTTTTGACACTACATTCTTCCATCAGACAGATGAATAAACTTTGCTGCAAGAAACAATACTAGTTTGTCTGTCAAACCAAACTAGTTCAAAGAAACTACATAGCTTTCTGGCCAAACGATAGCAGAGTTCGAGAATGTTAAAACACATACAGAAACAAGACCAGAGGATACACTCTAGGACAGATCTTGAATGCTAATGCCTCCTGATAAATCCAGCTATTTCACAAAGCTCTGTTTTATTTACACACAAGATTTCGAATCGGACCCTAGCACTTGGAAAAAAAAAAGGGTTTAAGCATCCAATTCAGCAGCATAGCAAATAGGATAAACTGGCATTTCATTAAAAGCAGGATTGTCAGATTTGTACAAGTTTGCAGACACAAACCATAAGAAAGCAATCCAGTTAAACCACTTACTACAGCAACTAGAACATAATGAGCTGTTAGAACCTTACAGAGGAAAACCCTGCCAGAAGGTTAGCACTGTGACCCCTATCTGTAGTGAGGGGGGGAAAAAGAGAATAATTTAATCAATTTTTGTAAGAAAAGTTGAGGAAATGAAAAATCCCTGATGGTAGGCTAAGCCTCTCATAACAGCGTGCATAGCTCAGAAGTAGCAGAAAGTGGTATTAAATTGAAAGGGATAGCAGGTCACCTGCCTTTAGACAAAAACACTCAAGACCATTAGCAATAAAAGGTTAAAAAAGAGGAGTATATACTTGAGGACCGTTTTACTTTCACAGAAGATTTGACATTAAAAATGTCATGGAACATAGGTAGGGAAGTTTACAGGAAGTTACAGCCAGAGATTTAATGTGAAAGGTTTAAGGAGAGGTTTTTGAAATTTTATGGGTAAGAACAGATGTTCCTACAAAAAGATGGCTGTAAGATTTCACTGAGTCACAGCAATTTTAAGCAACAGCATTTCTGGATGGATAGTGCAGAAATAAGGAGGTAGATGGGTTAGTTAGGGTACAGTGATGTGGGTGAGGGTTATCCAGCAGGCAAAATTTAAAGCAACAGAGAGGGAAAATTTAGTGGGGCAGCACCAGAGCAAGCTAAATAAACCTAGCTTTATAAAGCATGAGTGATAAAGCAGGTACAACAAGTATGTGACTGAAAAGGTTTGGATTGGAAGAAGAAAGATGTAGAATGCTGAGCAAGTGAATGAGCTTCAAAGGGGATCCAATATGGGAAGCAGTAGACAGGTGCATCAAGTGGAAGAGTTTCATGGAAATTCAGGTAATAGGCAGAGGCAAAGTAAAGTCTGGAGCAGAAGGAAGAGCATGTGTGTTTGAGAGTCAGGCAGGCGGACACAGGAAACTCAACAGAGACTTTGGGGAGAGAGGCTGAACAGGGTGAGATGTAGGGAATGTTTCAGTGCAGAACACACAGCCATGAGTGTACATAACAAATGTCTGCTAAGCTCAGAGCATGATGGTAAGAAGTGAACAGATATTAGGCAGGAATTTGGATGTTGTCCTTAACTTCCTCAGCCATTAATGTGTTATTATGTTCTCTCTTTTATTTTCCAGCCCTTGAAAATTGCCACTTCAGAAAAGATTACGGCTCAGATAAACTGGAATTCAGAATCTTAATAACGTTGGATAATTGGGTTGAATCTCTAGAAGAAATTACTAAGATCTCAAGCAGCTCACAACCCTTTACAAAGGAGGCAGCATTGAAGTGCCTAACCCCAAAAGACACTTAATTTCCTTGAGAGTTTAAGAGTGAATTATGGATTTTACTCTAAATTGAAAAATGAAGTATTTTTTCCACAGCAAAGGAGATCAAGATCATCCTACCCAATCCTGGTGGCAATTTCACCTCTAGGGAAGAATCTCATTCCAGAATATATAAAAACCAATATCTTAAGGCTTAAGGACCCTTATCATTACACCAGTTTAAAACGTAGATAATAAAATGAATTGTATTTCTAGGACTTAAGAATATCCTGAAGATTTTTTTTTCTTTGTAAGGAAAAAGGAAAGTGTTGTTATAAAAATGTTTGCAAGCTATTAAGCTGTTCTCCGTTGTGGCAGAGGAAAACATGCAGTGTGATACTTAAGCTATTTGGGACTTTATCCCTGAAAGCTCTCCAGCACAGACAACCTTATTGAGATGCAAACATCTGACAGTCAGCATTTTTGTATTGGGCACTTAAGCCCAACCTCACTCACCACAACATAACTTCTGTTAATTTATAACAGACTGTGAGGCAAACAAAGCTTTTTTGGCACAACCCCCTCAAAAAAAACCTAACAACAACAAAACAAAACCAACCTCACAATGTTTTTTACAGTAGAGAGGAAAAAAAAAATCCAACTGCAGTGGTAGATGCAGCTAAAGCCTGGACACGTCAGCTCCTACACATAAGAAAGGTGGGCACATGGGACGTGAAGCGGGGCAGGAGGCACATCTAAGCCTTGCTAGCTGCTACAGAATGCCAAAGAGAAAGGGGCTCAAGGGGCAGCTGGCATGACCTGGGGGAACAGAGAACAGAGGGTGTCCTAGCAACTAAATACATTGTTATATTTCTCAATATACACAATATGCTGTAAATAACAACTTGCTAATATGACGTTTTTGCTAATATTTGGCCAGCTGTGCTGCTCATGGTGTGTAATAATGAGGGTGAAATACTGTTTTGTCACAGTTACATGATTCTCTCAAGAAAAGCTCTTCAGTGTTTAAATGGTAAAAAAAATTATGGCAGGAAAGACAAGGAATCGTATCAGAAATCCTTTTTCTAGATAATGTTTTCTAGAAATGCAATTGAGCATTTGTCTAATTTAAAAATTCTACAGATAAGAGTGCAGGTACTACTGCCGAGTAGTAAAGAGCAGCGCTAGTCCAGAACTAGGTTTTACCATCTATTTTTCTGCCTATTTAAGCTTTCCAACCCAACACTGAACAATTAGCTGGTTTTGTTTGGGGATTTTCCCTTGCCCTGAAAGATAAGAGGTTTCATCTGCAGTAATGAAACTGCAGCTTAGCTTCCACATATACAAACATTTAAATGCCCCTTCAAAACCAACCACCACACCAAAAACACCCCTAAATCCAAACCAGAGCAGAAATCAGATTTGAGCTCAGTGAAATGTCCAAGTAAGTGAATGATCACCAGAAGGGCAGAGAAGGTTGGCAGGGTGAGACTCTGCCCATTGCTGTGAAAAGAGAACAAGGTAGAGACTTATTTAAGGTACAAGTGGCTACATGGACTAGTCTTGTTATTTACATTGTGCAGAGGGCCTAGCAGCAGGTATCTGGAACTCCATTTTGCTAGATATTTTTTATCCTTATCGCCAATATATTTTTTTCTGTAAAAAGAAACCAAAAATCCCTGCAAAGTTCATATTCTGAAGTACTACTGAATTTTATAAACTGGGCGGACAAATTCAGGACTGAATGTGAAAAGGGGAGAAAAGGTCACAAAAAGGTGATCATGTGCTCTTAGCTAGGTAAGCCCGGGACAGATGGATTTCCTCTGACTGATGTAAGCTTGTATCTTGTCCTGAGCCAGCTGGAAAGGTGGCACGGACGCACTCCTTTCCCTCAGCGTACCACTGATAAAGCAGGATTAAGCAAGCCACAAGTCTATTGAAAACCGTGATTTTCAAAAGTACCACGACCAATTTCCAGGGTGCTACGAAGACACAGTGAGTTCGGGCAAACCAAAAAAAGCTGAGTTTTCCGTGCAGGTTTACCCATCTTATCACCTACACAAGCTGTTCAACGGATAGCACATGCTCCCACCGCGATCCTTGCATGTTCGTTTTTCCCAAGATTTAACGCAGTCAGGTTTCCCCACTGGGGGCTGTTATTATTTATAAACGAGACAGCTGTCAAGTCTTCGCAGCGTGACTGGCGGAAACTCCTTGAATCCTGGTTTCTAGTAACGTCAGGAAAACACAGGATCTTTCCCAACCTTCCGCCCGCGGGAGTGAACTTCCACCGGGCTCGCAGCAGCCTGCCCAGCCCCGGCGCGGCCCAGAGGAAGTCAGTGCTGCGGGAGCCACTGACCTCGGGCCCTTTCGCACCGTGCCCCGACCCCGCCGCACGGCGCAGCGGCGGCGCCGCGCCCGAGGCCAAGCGGGCGCTCCGGTCCCCGCTG